>JAPYYD010001009.1:0-10519 GCA_028551405.1 Uromys caudimaculatus | reverse complement strand
CACTCACGGCTTTTCCAAGCTCCTGGGAGGTTATCTTTCTCCTGTGCTCATTGGCTAAGGACTCCTGGTGGCCCAGGCAGAGGTCTCCATCCACAAGTGAAAACCAGATGTTTCGGAGTTTTTCTGTCCCCGGGTTCTCAGGCCCCGGATCCCGGCAGATCCAGTCGGGTCTGGGTGAGAGGTGCTGCTCCCCTCAACCCCACTCACGGCCCTTCCAAGCTCCTGGGAGGTTATCTTTCTCCGGCGCTTGTTGGCTACGGACTCCTGGTGGCCCAGGCAGAGGTCTCCGCTATTTCTCTCTTTTGGGATATAGTATATATGTTTTTTCTTGATCTGGTTGTTCTTTACCATCTCACAAAGCAGTTAGTCCCTAGTCTGCCATCTTATTCAGAAGTTCAAGATCTTTGAAATGTTCTGCCAATGACTTTATTATGCTTTGCTTATTCTTACCAAGTGAAGACAAACTCACTGTATATTAGGCCAACATCTTATTAATTATTGCATTCCAACATTTTCAAATGTCTTGAGTTTAGTATATATTATATAGTAACTTGTTAAAATGAGTCAAACTGACCTGACCTGTTTGGTAATCTTCAGTATACATGTATTAAATCCCTTTGTAAATTGTACTTCCTTATAAGGGTGCCTGTGATTCACCTTTTTCTTAAATAATGCCTTTAAACACAGGTTCATTTTTCTAAGCCCCTTCTTAATGAAAAGGGATAGCCCCTAGATAGTCTGAGTCCTATTTCTAGTGTTTTCTAGAATGTAAAAACTAAATTCTTGGCATTTTTTCTTTTGGAGCAATATGAAAATGAATTTTCATTCTCACTAAAATATTAATTGTTAGCAGGGGAAGGCAGCACATACACATGTAACAGAAACTATACAGAGATTTTAATTTGCCAACAATTATCCATAAAGTAGATACTCAAGCATATAATCATGAGTTGGCAATATATAACCATTATTCACAATTAGAAGCTGTTTAAGTCATCATTTATTCATTCTTTTATCAAGTATAAAAACAAACAAAAATCATAAACAGTGTAATACATTGAGAATCTTTATGAAATGAAGTTATAGTATTTACTCTATAATTTTTTCCAACTTGAAAGCTGTGATTTCTTTATAAACTCAGTACACTTTTATTGATAAGAATAGAACTAACAGTAATTGATTGCCTATTATGTGTTATATGCCACAAAGACTGTGTCAATATCTCATTGCACCCTGGAGTGCTCTTAGCAGTTACTTTTATAGATTATAGAGCCAAACTATAGAGAGGCAGAATTACTTTCCCTACATTTAAACATAAAATACAAATGTGAATGTTTAGGCTCAATTTTATTTGGTGGGACAAAGATTTCCAGATTCTTTCAGAGTTTCTAATGCAATATGTATAGAATGCAGTTGAAAGTTTATATTTTAACAGTGTTAGATTATGGTGACATTGCTGCTCTGGCAATCATATTGCCGAAACCATTGCTTCCTGAAATCTAAGTATGAACAGTATCTTAAGCCAGTTTGTGTTGAGCATTCTAAATGGGGGAACAAGGCTCATTGTTGTCCACAGATGAATTATAGATACTCAGTGACCTAAGAATGGTTGGTTAGAACCTACATAAACTGATCATTTTGGTTTGTAATAACCTTGTTATTTACTTCCATTCAATTATACAAACGTTATTTCATATAAGTGAAGAGCACTGATCTAGTTAATCTGGTCATTTGATGTCTGAAGCTTTACCACAAAAACTATCTAACAGATATTTACATTGTTTCTGCTTTAATGCTTCCAGAGAGGCTCATTCACCTGTGAAGGATTGAGTTCTATTTTTAGACTGCTTTAACCTGAATACTAGAAAACTCTTCCCCTAGAGTTGGAGGAAGGGTGCATAAATACCTAAATTACAGCTTGTCAGTTCAAATTGCAGAAAGTTTACATGATTTTTGAGCATGTCCATCATTTATTTCAGGAATGGTATTTTTAGTGTGTAACAAATTATCCTTGAAATCTAACAACTGCAAACAGCTCACATTTGTTACTCGCAATTTATCTAGATCAGAAATCTAGATACAGCTTAGGTCCTCTGTTACTGTAACTCTCTCAGGCAGAGACACTTGCCTGTCTTTTTGTAATGGTTGGGAAATACACATTTTGAGGCTCAATTTTTGCAAAATTCTGCTTCCAAGTCCATATTGTTTTTACCATGTTTCAAGTACTCACAGACTGGCTAGGCTGCCTCAGATCTCTGCATGTTGTTCAGCAAAGGATGTCCTCTGTCCTCTGTTCTTTGCCAAATAAACCCAAATTGAAATGAATTTCATCTAAGCCTGAGAACTAGAAAGTGATCAGAGAGATTCTAGTAGCAAAAAGAATTTGTGATCTTTGGTAACCTAATCTTAGTTATGATTTCCCATTACTTTCACCACATTTGTAGAAGCAAGTCATTAAGTCTAATCCAGATTCAATTGGATGTGATTGCACAAAGAAGTGAATACTAGCAAGCAGGTTAGTCTACCTACTAACGTAGATCCTTTATTCTTTAAGTTATACCTGGCACATCCTCAAAGAGATAGGCTTTCAATGCCTTCTTTTAAACTGTACAAATACTAAGTTACATGTGGTAGCCTGAGATGACACTTGGCAGACACTTTTAGCTTCTAACATAGAATCTGTCTCCTTATTTTTCCTTACTAGCAAGTATCTGATTTTATTCAAGGCAGCAATACATCTAGCTGAGTTCCTTTGCTCCCTTTGAAGCTCGGGATGGCCATATGACCAATTCTTGTCACTAAATGTAAAGAATTTTGATAGACATTTCTGAGAATGCTTTACTTTTCTGCCATAACTGTGTCTTTTATGGTTACAGTTGAAACAACCATAGTGTAAACATGTGGGTAATGTTACTGCATCTGACCCTGCTATGACTTATTCTATGACTTATTTTAGCAACAGCAAAATGAGAAGACGCTATATAGTTGGCTTTCTTGTATGTTGCTGCTGAAAATATGGTTGTTAGGTAGTCTTCAATATAAACAGATAGGTCTTCCATTTTATTTTATTTTTATTAATATCTTTATGTGGTATATAAAATAATGGGTTTAATTATGACCCTTCCATCCCTGAAATAGTTCTCTTTCTACTTTCCTGTCATATATAAACGGATATACATTCATGTATAGATTCAGATGTCAGAGAAAACCTGCAATTAGTTTGCCTTTATTGTCCATAGCCATCATTCCCCTTGTCCTTTCTCTCTTTAACCTTCTTTATACTGCCACATAGTTTTCCTTCTACTTTGATATTAAACACACACGCACACACACACACACACACACACACACACACACACACATATATGTTTACATATATATATATATATATATATATATATATATATATATATAAAACATGATATTATCTTCCTGATTCTGGCCCGTTTCACTTAACATGATGATCTAATTTCTGGCAAATGACATAATTTCATTCCTATTTATGGCTAAATAAAACTCCATTGAGTATATATACCATATTTTTCAATCTATTTTTTTGATGTACATATAGGCTGATTTCATATACATGTATAAGCGAGCATCTCAGTGGTATACCAACTTAGATTCCTTCAAACATATACCCAGGCGTATTACGGTTGGACTATAATGTATTTCTATTTTTTAGTTTTCCTGTTGAATCTGTATAGTGATTTCCACTGTGACTGTATCATATAGAATCTATTCTAGAGTAGTCATGATTATCTATTCATACTCTGATAAATAAGCAAAGGACTAATAAGAAGGCGTGTTATGTCCTGTAAGCCAAGATTTAGGGGGGGCTTAAAGAATGAGGGTTGTGGTTTTTGAGAAGGCCAGCTTGTCTTAACAAAAAGAGAAAGACTAAGAAAGAGATTTGTAAGCTGTGACTGGGTCACATGATTAAAATGGCTGCAAGCAGCAACCCTGGCAGTCCCCAAAGCTACCATTCTCCAACTGGCTTTGCTACACTAGCCTCAAGATGTGCTTCTTGATCGGCGACATGTACAAGTTCCAGACGTGGTGGCAGCTGCGGCTGTGGCTGGTGGAGGCCTAGCAGACACTGTTTGACCTATCACAGATAAATAAATCCAGGAGATGACATCAAACGTGAACAATATTGAGTTGTAGATGATAGCTAAAGAAGAAACGTTCCTGTTACAGGATGTGATGGCTCATGTGCACACATTCAGCCATTGCCGTCTGAAAGCTATGGCCATTATTCAGCTTGGTGCCACCTCCTGTTATTTTGGAGACAATACAGCCTGATTATTTTGAGAAATGAATTTGACCAGTTTTTGCCAAAGCTTGCAAGAGTGATCTTGAGGCTTGCATACTTTGCTAAGGAACACACTGATCTGCCCACTGTAGGTTTCACATATTTTCAGCCTGCTCAGCTGACCACCATTAGGAAACAATGCTGCTTTTGGATTCAAGATCTCTGTATGGATCTCTAACTTGAAGTGTATCTGTGATGAGCTGCACTTCAGGGGAGTGAGAGGCACCACTGGCACTCAGACTCACTTCCAGTAGTTATTTGATGGAGATCACCAGAAGGTGGAGCAGCTGGACAAGCTGGTGACAGAAAAGGCAAGATTTAAGAGTGCTTTTATCATCACAGGACAGACTTCTACATGAAAGTGAACATTGAACTGCTATCTGTGCTGGTTATCTTAGTGGCATCAGTACACAAGAGTTGCATTGACATAAGCCTCCTAGTGAACCTGAAGGAGGTGGAGAAGCCATTTGTGAAACAGCAGAGTGGCTCAAGTGCAATGTCATACAAGCAGAACTGCATGTACTCTGAACTTTGCTGCACCTTGCCCATACACCTGATGGTTCCTATCTTGGACCTACTATAGACAGCTTCTGGTTGATGGTTTGAACACACACTGGATAATAGCACAACCCACAGATCTGTTTGGCAGAAGCATTTTTCACTGAAGATATCTAAATATCGTACAGAGCATTTCTGAAGGATTAATGGTAGAGCTCAAAGTAACTGAAAGGTGCTTTCGGCAAGAGCTGCCTTTCATGGCCACAAAGAACAACATCATGGCTATGGTCAAAGCTGGGGGCAGCTGACAGGACTGTCATAAGAAAATTCAAGTGCTTTGCCAGCAGGTAGCTACCACAGTTAAGCAGGAAGGAGCCTCACAGAGCACATTCAGGCAGATGGCTACTTCAACCCCATTCACTCAGTCAGAGCATTTGTTGGACCCCTCTTCCTTTACTTGAGGAGTAGCACACCAGATTCCTAGAAGAGAAGGTGCATGCCCTGCTCAAACTATGAAAATGTAATGGAGATCAAAGTGTGAAAGCAGAGCTATGTCTGTAGAGCAGAATAGAATTAAGGAGAAATTGTTGAGAGTTTGCTAATAATATTGTTGAGAAATTAGAAGGTGGGGAACTGAGGAGCAAATATTTCAAGAGAAGATAACATATCATGTAATGTTAGAAAGAGTAAGTTTAAAAAATCAAAATGGTTTCTGGCAACAGCCAGGTGGGCCTGACCCACTCTAAAAGGGGCTGCTTGCCCCTCCTCCCTCTCTCTTGTGCTCTTGGTCTCTTGGTCTCTTGCTCCCTCTTGCTCCCCTCTCTCCCCTTTCTCTTCCCCTCTCTCTCTCCACGTGGCCATGGCTGGCCTCTACTTCTCTACTCTCTCCCACTCTCTGCCTCTACTACCCTCCTAACTCCCCTTCCCATGCCCTGAATAAACTCTATCCTATACTATACCATCGTGTGGCTGCTCCCTCAGGGGAAAGGGATGCCTCAGCATGGGCCCACTGAGACACCCCCTTCTGCCATACCTCACCACACCCCCATAGGACATATCCTTATATCTCTTTATCTTTTTATAAACACATCAGTCAGCTAACACATGATTAAGTTCTTAAAATTGGCAAACATGGGAATCTATTATTAGAATATCTCCCCTTTTGTTTGCATGAATAGTTTTATTTTTTAAATAATGTAATATTTTATTAATTCTTTGAGAATATCATACAATGTTTCCTGATCATATTCACCCTTATTCCTTCCCACAACTCCTCTCTCATATCCTCTCTTCCTCAGTTCTCCTCCCTCTACTTTGTGCCCCACCCCTTTTGTTATTTCAGAATAGGCGATCTTTTTTTTTTTCCACTTTTAAGTCACTTTTATTTAATATGCACTACATGCACACGATGCAGGTAGGGAACGAGTTTTAACTCCATGCATAAAGGACAAGACAGACTGGTACTATGCCAAACGTGCACTGAGTCAATTAGGATGTTGTTCAAAGTTCCTTTTATTTAATGGTGTCCATGAAATGAAGTGCAGCACAGTATACACAGGTCCAAATATCCTCTTCACTTAGTCTCCTGAGCTTTCTTTGCATTCTGTTTTTCTTTTGCCTTTTCTACAAGTGGAATTAACTGCTGGTGTTCTGCTAAGGTCTTTAACAATTCCATAATGAAAGGCAGGTAGTTATGCTTCCTTCTGATATTTTCAGTCTTATATCTCTTTAACTTTTGTACCTCTTCTTCAATAAGCATCTGGTTTCTGGCAACTTCTGACTGAATAGCACTTAACACAGTACTACCCTGATCTGTATCCATGGGTTCCTCTGCAAGTTGTCTTTGCAACTCTGCTATCTTCTGTTCATAGATCATTTTTCTGTCAGATACAATGGCCATTGAATTAAATCGAATTTCTCCTTCACTATACTTTTGAATCCTTTTCTCTATTACTGGCCTCACTGCAGTAATCCAGTCATCTTGATTGCACGCACCTAAATCAATTGGGCCTTCTCTTAATCCGTCCACTTCATACATTCTTCTATTAACTGGAACGTAACTGACAAAGTGAAAAGCATCTTCCTCTTTGGCTAATGTCTTTGTATCAAATTCAAACATCTGCTGTCTGGCAAAACTGTGTGCACTTGTCGAATCACGTCTGAGTTACTCAATGCCAACCCCTTCATGGCTGCATCAAAACTTTGGGAAAATTCTTTAAACTCTGATAATGTCTCTCCTAAATGGACATCTTGATGGGTACAGTTCAGTAGTACACTTACAATAGCCTGAGTGGCACAAGCATTATTAATTACCTGCTTGGCAAAAAATATTGTTTCAAGTCTGGAGTCCTGAACCCCAGAGCCAGCAGGTTCTTCTCCTGGCTGCCACTTGAAAAGAAAAATTAAGCCATGAACTGGCTTTAGCTTTTCAAAATTCTCAGGCTCTAAGCTCCATATTTCTTCTACTTGGGCACCTCGGCAACCGAATCCTTTAATGAGCTCAGTGAAGACCCCGGGGTCGCTTTCCATGAGACACCACTCCCCAGCATTGCTCGACATGGTCCTGACCACACTCCTCCCTGCCCCACCTCGAGCTCTCTGAAGCCCTCAGCACAAGCCACCACCGGCCGTAGACCTCAGCAAAGCCCGCCGCGGAGCGTTCAGAATAGGCGTTCTTACCACTGATATCCCCCTCCTCTGACCCTTACATCTTCTCCAATGTTCCCTGAGCCTTACGTGTAGAGGTTCTGTTGTAGATGTATCCATTGGGGCCGAAGACTCTACAGTCAATTGTTCTCTGCATTTGACCAATTGTGTATCTCTGTGATAATTCCAATCTACTGCACAAAAGAAGCTTCTTTGATAATGAGAGTGCCACTTATCCATGGATATAAAGACAAGAAGTTTGAAAATGTTTAAGAACAATGCTCCTTTAGAGAAGAGGCAGTAGTAGGTTCTATAGGTTCCATGGGGCCTATCAACTACAAGTCTACAGTGCATACAAGTCTACAGTGCCAGGCATGCATTCCCTACTAATAAGCAGGTCTTAAGTTTAATTAGGTGGCTGTAGGGTAAAGTGCCACTATTGTACCATTTAGAATCTCTTAATATGATGCTCCTTGTTATGGTTCAAAGGTTTACAGCTGGCTAGGACTAGTTATTGCTTTTCTCCCTTGGCAGCTTGTATGGCTCCTTTGAATACTATGAAAGTTAGTCCTTTCATACCAAAACCAGATCAATGTCACAAAGTCCTGTATCTGAAGTGTATGTGGTGTCCCCTGAGGACTATTAGCTCTCCTACTATAGGAAGGAACTGCAAAACTTTCAAGAGAGAAAAACAGCAATGCATGATGAATTCAGTTTCTCTGTATCCTTGGCATCATTTGGTATTATCCCCAATTTTTATTTTAGCTATTCTGATAGATGACTCTAGTCTTCTGAGTATAATCTAAATTTCAGCCCAAAGAGATGAAATTCTAAGCTTACCAATGAACAGCTACTGGCTTCAGCATTATTTGTTGAAAGATCAATCTTCTTTCATTTAATCTTGTTTTTGTTCTTTTGTCAAAATCCACTCAAGCATATTTTGTGTCTATCTGGTCTCTTTATTCTGTTCCATTGATCTTTATGCTTAGAATTCTTTCACTGCCATATAGTCTCGTTTATTGTAAGTAACTACCTAGTGAGTATTGAGATCAAATAGTCATTTTTCTCCTTTTTACTCTTTTGAAATACTTTTAGATATTTTCCCACTCCCTTTCTAAATACATTTTAGAATTATATTATTTTTATCTATCAAAATATTTCTCAGGTTTTATATTATTCTCATTAAGCCTGTATATCAATTTTGAAAGGATTGATGTTTCTCCCCCCACCCCCACCCCCCGGCTCAGATTAATAGGTTCCTCATGCCTTGATTTCTTGGTTGCAAGAATCTCTAAAACAGAGACCTGCTTTTCTAACTCTGTGCTAAGTCTCCAACCCCTGGCAACTGGCTAACAAAGGTAGCTATTAACACATCAAAGCCAAAGTTGCCCAGCTCGCGAAGCAACACTAAGTGCTCCCACCTGCGGTTTTCATCCTGCCCTTTGCATTAAACCTCCCCCTCCCGGGGGCTGGGCTTCACTTCCCTAGCCTCCAGTGTCTTTTTTGTTGCATTTGTTTTTGTTTTCAGACAAGGTTCCTCTGAATAGCCCTGGCTGTCCTGGAACTTTCTCTGTAGAACTAGCCTCAAACTCAGAGATCCACCTGCCTCTGCTGGGGACTAAAGGCATGTGCCACTTGCACTCTTGATCTCTTGGTACTTGGTTCCTTTCTTGCCCCCTTCTCTGTTCTCTTCCTCCTTCACTCCCCCTTATTCCTGACCTGGTTCAGTCTGCTGGCTGTGTTTAGTGTGGACCCTTCCAGATGCCTCTGGCAGTTTTCGCCCTCATATCTACAGTAAACCTTCTCTTCTACCATACCTAAGTGCAGTCATGTCCTCTCTATTTTTTCATTCACACTCAATAGTATGTCCCCCTTTCTCCATTGCTTTCATCTTAAAAACTGTTTAAACCTGGTGAAGGGAGACCTTCTCTCAGTACAACTTGTTGCACCTTGCCAAACATGAACTCTCTTAGACCCTCCATTACTCAGTATCTCCTACCTGTTAAAATAACCACCAGACTCCATAGCCATTCATGTTCTAACTATCTCTATAGACTGTAACTTGATTGTACATTAATATAGCCATGTTCCTGGGCCCCAAGTCATCCCTCAGCATTCACCTAACACCACTGTGATTGTCAGGTGGAAGAGGTATTGGAGAATACCTGTGATGGCTAATTTTATGTCAACTTAACACAATCCAGAGTTCCAGAGCAGAGGAAGCCACAATTGAGAGAAATGCCTTTATAAAACCCAGCTTTAGGCAAGTCTGCAAGGCAGTGGTTTTCAATTTTCCTAATGCTGTAACCCTTTAATACAGTTTCTCACATTGTGGTGACCCCTAATCATAAAATTATGTCTTTGCTATTTCATAATTATACATCTGTTATTGTTATAAATCTTAATGTAAATATTTGGTATGCACAGTATCTGAAATGCAACCCCCAAAGGGGTTGGACCCACAGGTTGAGA
This sequence comes from Uromys caudimaculatus, assembly GCA_028551405.1. Classification (NCBI taxonomy): domain Eukaryota; kingdom Metazoa; phylum Chordata; class Mammalia; order Rodentia; family Muridae; genus Uromys; species Uromys caudimaculatus. Next base: position 588 of record JAPYYD010001009.1, on the reverse strand, counting down.
ATGAAAGACCCCCGAGCTGGGGAGACCCTCACTCAAGTCTCAGGACGGCGGGACCCCCCAAGAACTCACGAAAGACCGTCCTTGCTGTAATCACACGAGGTTTATTCGGGGGACCAGTGCACTGGGATCGAGCTCATGACCCACGCAGGGGCAGAGGAGTTCGACCCTGAGCAGCTGAAGTCAGGGGTATTTAAAGGAAAAAACCACAAGAACGGAAAGAATGTGTGTTATGGAGAAGTACAGAATGTTCTAAGTTAGTCACAAGGCAGTTGCACAAACATTTTTGTGGTTAGCTAGTTCCTGGAACATTGTGCCTCTGGCCCTGGGGCCAGGCCAAGGTCACCCATTTCTTAGGGGAAAGAATGCAGCCAGGTGGGGATTAGCCAAGCATGCAATTTCAGTTTCTGGCTCCAAGTGTGCTAGGGGTCTAACTTTCCTCATAAGGGGGTCAGGTCTTTCATTCCCCACTTCTTCTAGTGCCTAGTTCTAATCTTAGAACTATATTTCTGTATCGTCGTAGCCTGTTTGTCATGTTCCCCCAAAGCCTGGTATTGCTGTCTTAACATTAGAATCTGTACAGCACTTACT
>JAPYYD010001008.1:0-21943 GCA_028551405.1 Uromys caudimaculatus | reverse complement strand
ATAAATAAATAAATAAATAAATAAATAAATAAATAAATAAATAAATAAAAAAGAAAGAGTTGGGGGAAGGATTGGGGTCACGAAGGGTATAGGGACTCTACAAGAACCTACAGGCATCAAAAGACTCAGGTAACCTGGGGCTTTCGTAGTCTGAAGGACCAAAAAAGAGCATACATGGGCTGTACTTAACCCCCCCCCACCTATATGTAGTAGATGTGCAGGTCCCAGAATAACTGGAGGAGGGGGCTGTTCTTAAAGCTTTACCCCTAACTGGGTTGCCTTAACTGGCCTCAGAGGGAGAAGATATGCCTAGCCTTTTAGAGACTTGATGTTCCATTGTCAAGGGATGGGAGGCTTTATCTTTTCAGAGGAGAAGGGGAGAGGGATGGGGGTCAAATCTAACATCAGTCTGTGAGGGAGAAATATAATTTTTCTTTCTCTGGGTCTGAGTTATCACTCTTAGAATGATTATTTCCAGGTCCTTCTGTTAACATATTACATTTTATTACCTATTAATCTGTTGACAAGTATTTATGGGGTTTCCATATTCTTGCCATCGTACATAAAAAAAACAAAGAACATGGATTAACAAGTATCTTTAAAGTATATTATACAGTCCTTTGTCAATATGACTGAGCATAGGTTTAAATTTTTCAAAACCTACATAATTTGGTTCTTTAACACTTCAAGCTCCATTCTAGCCTACCACCCACCAAAGGTAGGGGAAAAGAAAGGTTACTAGGAACAGGGCTTGTGGACCTATTTAGAAATAGTTCTCTGGGGTGATTCTAATCCTTTCTGTCATCAGTCCAGTCCAGTATCAAAACAACAAACATGAATCAGCGGTGTAGTCCAATCCATTTGGCAAATCAGTAGCAGTGGCTCCATCCCAAAGAAACGATGAGGCTCTGCCTATGGGCATGAAGCAACAAGAAGTAGACAAAATACCAGTAGTGCTTCTCTCCAAAAATTCCCAACAAGCGACACTTAGCAAGGAAAGCAAGGCAAACAAATGCAAGAGCATCATCAGTGAAGAACAGTATCAGTGAAGCCCAACAATGACCAGCAAAGTATTGCAAAGTGAACCAATGCAAGAGAGTCATCCACAGTCTGTTTAATTATACTCATATTCATTCCAAATATCAGATGTGTCTTCTCAAGTATTCACTGCAGCAAAACATCACATGCCCTTTTTCCTGACAGCTTCCAAAAAAGCACCACATGTCTGTACTCAGCAAAACATCCTCTCAAGTAACAGTTTCAGCAAAACGTTCTTCTGTAAGTCAATTTCCAGAAAAACATCATATAACACAACTGAGTCTCCAACAAACCAGAAATTCCCACTTCAACTAAGCATCATATAGCTGCATACAGCTGGATCATATAATAGATATCATGACAGATTTTGGAGGAAGCTTCACAGTGATGTCCATAGCAGCTATAGTAGTTTGCACTCTCAAAAACACTGAAAAAAATTTCCTCTCCCCATATTGAAACTTGCTTTTGTTTCCTTTGTTCATTTTAATTTATTTTCTTCTCTCATACAGTGTATCCTGAATGCCATTTCCCCTCTCTCCTCTCCCCCATTCACCTCTCTACTCCTCCTCCATCTCCAGCCAGAAAAAAGGCAGGCCTAAAAGGGATATCAACTAAACGTGGCATGCCAAATTGCAATGAGACTAGGCACATCCTCTCATATTAAGGTTGTATGAGGTAATAAGATAGGAGAAAAGGGGGTCAAAAAGCACTCAAAATGTCAGAGACAGCTCCTGATCACATTGTCAGGAATTCCATAAGAACAAGATATATAACCATAACATATATCCTGAGGTCATATATGTCAGATTCATACAGGCTTCCTGATTTTTGTTACAGTCTCTGTGAGCCACCTTGAGCTCAAGTTAGTTGATTCTGTGTTTTTTCTTGTGATGTCCTTGACCACTCTGGCTCCTATAAACTCCCTTTCTTCTCTACAATTCATTAAGTTCTGCATAATGCTTAGCTATGGGTCTCTGTACCTGTTTATATCAGTGGCTGAATGGAGCCTCTTTGATGATGATTTTTCTAGGCTCTTATCTATGAATATAGCAAAATATCATTAGGAATTATTTTAGTCATGTTTGGTTCTACCCTAGGTCCCTGGGCTTTCTGACCTCTGGTTCCCATTCCTCTAAGCACTGTCAGTGTCAGTGATACACTCTTTCTTGTGACAGAGATTTTAAGTTGGACCAGTCATTGGCAGATACTCCCACAATTTCTATGCCACCTTTATACAACACATTTTGTACGCAGGGCAAATTGTAGATCAGACGTTTGTTCCTGGGTTGGTGTCCCAATCCCTTCATTGGAAATCTTTTCTCATTAAAGGAGATGATTACATTAGGCTACATACCCCTCCCCCCATTACTAGGAGTCTTAACTAGGATTACTCTTATACATTCCTTGAAGATTTCATTGCCCTATGTTTCTACCTTGCTTCCCAAATGCCCTGAAATTCCAGTTGTCTCTTACAGTATCTCACCCTCTCTCCTCTTCCCATATGGTCCCTCTTGCTTCCATCCCAGCCCACCTGAAATATCCATTCTATTTCCATTTTGCAGGGACATGAATGTGTCCCCTCTGTGTTATTTACCCTCTCTGGGTCTTGAGACTGTAACATGATTATCTTTTATTTATAGCTAAAATCCTCTTTAAAAGTAAGTACCATTTTTGTCTTTATAGTTCTGTTACCTCACTCAATATGATTCCTTGTAGTTCTAACAATTTGCCTACAAATTTTGTTATGTTATTTTTTAACACCAGGCGTATTGCTCAGTTGTTAAAAAATAATATGAAAAGAATATGGAAAGATCTCTCATGTTCATGTACCTGTTGGATTAATACAGTAAAATTGGTTATCTTATCAAAAGCAATCTACAGATTCAATATATGCCTCAGCAACAGAATTCTTTATAGAACTCTAAAGAAAAATATTTAATTCTATGTAGAAAAACAAAAATCCCATGACAGCTAACACAATAGTGTAAAGTAAAAGAACTTCTAGAAGTATCACTATCTCTAATTTCAAGCTGTAATGCAGAGCTATACTAATAGCAACCAGATGGCATTGGCATAAAAACAGACTGGCAAATCAGTGGAATTGAATTGAAGACCCAGAAATAAAACCATGAACCCATGGACACCTGATTTTTTTGATAAAGAAGCTAAATTATACAATGTCAAAAAGTAAGAATCTTCAACAAATGGTGCGTTTCTAACTAGATTTGAGCATGTAGAACAATGTAAATAGATCCATATTTATCACCCTGCACAAAACTCAAGTCCAAATACCTCAACCTAAAACCTGACACAATGAATCTGAGAGAAGAAAATTGGGGATAACCTTCAACTCAGATCAAATACCTCAACCTAAAACCTGACACGATGAATCTGAGAGAAGAAAATTGGGGATAACCTTGAACTCACTGGTACAGCAGACAATTTTTGAATAGAATACCAATAGAGCAGGCATTAAAGTCCATGCTTAATAAATGGCATTTCATAAAACTGCAAAGCTTCTGTAAGGCAAAGAAGAACAGGACAAAATATCAGTCTACAGAATGGGAAGATTTTTCCAACTCTGTATCTGACATTGGACAAATTTCCAAAATATACAAAAAAACAAAACAAAACAAAAAAAAACCCAAACCAAAACCAAACCAACCAAACCAAAAAAACCCTTGAAAATCTAGACATCAACAGACCAAATAATCCAATTAAAAATAAGGTACATATCTAAACAAATAATTCTTGGTAGAGGAATATCTAATGCCCACAATGCACTTAAAGAAATGTTCAACACCTCTAGTGTATGGGTTAGTCTTATTGTTGTGAAGAAACATGATGACCATGACAACTCTTATAACAGAAAAGATTTAACTGGGGCTGGGTTACAGTTTCAGAGGTTTAGTCTATTATCATCATGGTGGGAAGTATGGCAGTGTACAGGCAGTCATATTGCTAGAGGAGCATTGAGTTCTATATATTGATCTTTAGGCAGCAGAATGAGACTCTATGTCATACTCAGTGCAGTTTCAGTTTAAGAGACTTTAAAGCTCACCTCCACATTAATCTTAATTCTTCTAACAAAGCCACACTTTCTCTAACAAGTTCACACCTCCTACTAGTGCCACTCCCTATGGTCAAGCATTCAAACACATGAATCTATGAGGGCCATTCTAATTCAATCCACCATATTCTACTTCCTGCCCCCCATAGGCTTGTAGCTATAACATAATGGAAAAATTTATTCAGTCAAACATCAAAAGGTCTTTAGTCTATAATTCTCTCAAACTTATTTAAAAGTCTTTTGAGATCGATGTAATCTATTGAATATAATACTCTGTAAAATCAAAATAAAAAAGCAGATCACATATTTCAAAGATACAGTGGCACAGGATATAAATTCCAAAAGGGAGCATAGTGAGAAAATAGTGGATCAAAGGAAAACTGAAAACCAGCTGGGTAACTCCAAACTCTTCATCTCCATACCTGATGTCAAAATATTCTTCAGATTGCCCTTCTGCTTTGTTGACTGCAACACACTTACTTCTTTTTGACTGGTTTCACTCCCACTTAGCATCTTTTGTTTTTTCAGGTATTCCATGACTCTGGTATTCGTAATCTCCTGTGGTCTGCAAGGCAAACAAGACTTCACCTTCACAACCTCACACAATGGTCCTTTACAGCTTCACTCTATGGCCTCTCTGAGCTTCTATACAGAGACACTCCTGCCACAAGCCTGGTTTAAAATGACTTTCCTTAGTCATACAGAGAGATTTCTATAACCCCTTTCTTCTAGCCTTGACTCTAAAGACAGAACCACATGGCTGAACCTGCCAAGTTCTGCTACTTCCTGGAGCTGGAACATGGTCCCTTGTTCAAATTCATCTCTATCAGCTTCATGTTTTTGATGGTTTCCTTCACTTGCTATGATTGATTAGCATGGGTCTGGCTCAGTACACCAGACTGGCTTTGAACTCAGAGATCTTTATGCCTCTGTTTCCTGAGTACTGTGATTAAAGAAAGGTATCACCATGATTGGAACTAAGTTTTTCTTTAATTACTTTTCACAAGATGAAAACTTAGTTGAGTGAATTTTGACCTGAGGTCACTACTTCCATAATTCTATTTAATGTATTTAATCTGTTTATCTCCTTGAACAAAGGATTTAGCTCCATTCTACTTCCTAGTGCCACTTTAGCCCTTTAACCATCCGTTTTATATTTTTCCTTTCTAAGCTTGTTTGGATTCATCAAAACACTCTTCATAAGAGTGAACCACAAGACAGAGTCTATGCTAGGCTCTTTTACAATTCTCTTTGCCAATGCAGTTAATCTATCTTTACCTTAAGTTCAGGCAGACCTTTAAGACAAAACAGCTACATTCTTCACCAAATATTAAAAGAATGATCTCTAGGAAACATCTTAAAATTCTTCTCCACTGAATCCTCTTAATCCAGGCCCACACAGTTCAAATTCCCCCCAGCACCACTGTTTTCCATGACCCTATATGTATGGCCCATTAAGCCCTGTTTAAAGCATTTCACTGCTTTCCTAATCCAAAGTTCCAAAAGCAGCATTCCACTAAACATAAACATGTTCAGTAATCTCACAGCAACACCAAGTCCTTGGTGTCAACTTTTGTGTTAGTTAGGGTTTTATTGATGTGAAGAGATATCAGGACCATGCCAAGTCTTATAAAGAAATTTATTTAATAGGGGATGACTTACAGCTTCAGAAGTTTAGTCCATTATCATCATGGTGGGAAAGCATGGTAGTATACTGGCAGATATGGTGTTGGAGGAGCAGGGAGTTCTACATGTTGATCCATAGGTAGCAAAGAAAAACTGTGCTCTATACTAGAGGTATCTTAAGCCTATAAGACTTTAAATTCTATCTCCACATTCATCATACTTCCTCCTAAGGGGCCATACCTACTCCAATAAGACCACATGTCCTAATAGTGCCATACTTTATAGTCAGGCATTCAAATTCAAGAATCTAGGGGAGTCTTTTCTATTCCTATCACTACACTTAGTCATCACAGAGATGCATATAAAAATGACTATGAGATTCCATCTTATACCTGTCAGAATGGTTAAGATCAAAAACCGTGATGACAGTACATGGTGGTAAGGATGGTAAACAAGAAGACCACTCTTCCATTGCTAGTGGGAGTACAAACAACGTAAGTCACTTTGGATATCTATATGCTGCTATATCAGAAAATTGACCTACCTGAAACCCAGTTATACCATTCCTGGGCATATACTGAAAGGAAACTACAATATCCAATGAGAACACTAGTTCAACTATGTTCATAGCAACTTTATTCATAATAGCTAGAAACTAGAGACAACTTAAACTGAAGAATGGATAAAGAAAACATATATATGTACATATGTGATATATATGAAATATATAATATATATGTACACACACACATACACACACACACACACACACATATATATATGTATATATCATAGCCATTTTAACTGGGGTAAAATGAACTCTTAAGGTATTTTGACTAAGTTCTTAGACAAAGTGCCTGATTCCAGAGAGAGACCTAGAGCAGAAATATTAAGGAAGACAACATATTCTAAAACTTTTTTTCTCTTTTCCCCTTCACTATTGTAAAATTATGAATCAGATATTAAATTTATGTGGCATCTATTAATTAGATGCTTTCTTTAGGAAAATTAAATATTAAGCAGAGTAAAGTAAACCTTTGAGTATTTTATGTATTGCCTAATCGTTAATGTTTATTTAGTAAACTGTGTCTTTTGTATTATAAGACATACTTATATGGAAACACCTTTCTTTTTTTATTCAAGGTGCATTTGCTGGATTTATAATAGATTCACTCACATGCGGAGAATCTAACTTAGCTCACTAAAGACTCTGACTTGCCAGAATCCTGCTAGTGTTAATTAAAACAGTGCAGCTAATGCATAATACATCAAAATTAGATTAGGCCCTGATGTATATGGTATTGGCAAATCTAACTAGAATGTATTTCTAAAAGATTTGAAATTATATTGAAAGCGATTATTCTTGAATGGAAAATAACATCTACATGGTAAATAATGAGATGATTACTAACAGAATGATGGAGAGTTGGATGCCAAGTAAATATCTTCTGTACTTGGCAAACTTAGGTTCATAGTTGTGCAGGTGAAATTAAAACACATTCAATCTGTGCATAATCTGTACTTATTTTTCACATGCAAGCACAGCATTTTAAATTTCATAAAACTATAGACCTATCCTATGATTTTTGTGTTTATTAAGCCTATGGGATACTATTCGTATGAAAAAAGGAACAGCTATTAATATACTATATATTCAATGGCTCCTATTTTTCACAATGAATTGTGATTAAATTTCACTGCATGTATTAAATCTCAAAGCAAAGTTCATATATTCAAGATGTTGTTGTATAAAATTCCAAATGCTTTTTATTGGCTCAGTATCTAAAATGTCTGGAATTTACAATATAACAGTCTTTATATTTCCAATATAAAGAGAGTCTTAACCTTACATTTGCTTAGGGAACAATCATTCACTAGGCCTTCACACCATTTTCTGCCCAAAGAAGGCAATATCTAATGAAGACTGGATATACTGTAAGCCAATGAGTATACAGGTTATTAATGTACTGTAATTGGGCATGGGAGACACAGGTTACAATAGCGATATGGAGAAGTAGAAGAAAAAATAATGAAGAAAGGATGATGAAGAAAGAAGCCAGACTTTGATGGGAACAAGTTGCTTAATACTTGCAACTTCCTTTACCTAGGCAGAACTAATATTAGCACAATTGCTGAGTCACCAAAGATATTTTACAATATACTTTGTAGAGATTTCTTACAATATAATTAATAGAGACTTCAACTAAATGTCTTGAAATCAACATATAGTTCAACTTTTTCTCATGAGGATACTACAGAGAAAGGTAATTCCATGGCCATTTAAGTTGATGATGCAGTGATGCTTTTAAGGGCACTTGTTTTCCTGTTTTTTCTGAGTGAATGTTGGCTTTTCCTTAGAGTGGATTTCATCCTGACTGACAAAGATGATGCTTTCCCGAACTCCAATGCTCCTTACAGTGACAGAAACAAAAATCAAAGTTAAGAGCCTGCTTTTTGAAAAGACTTTTTTTGTACTTTTCCCACCATGATATGCTCAACAAAATTACAATGCACAGACATTCAAACAAGAGGAGAAGAGGATTTCCAGGGTAGATTATTAGTCAATATATAGGCATGTGATAAAATAGGTAGCCAAGTCCTCAGAACTCAGTCCAAGGAAGCAAAACCAACAAATAAAACTTAAAAGCAAAACAAAACCAACCAAACAAGCAAATAAACAACAACAACAACAACAAAAGATTACAAAACAAAACAAAAACCAAGCAACCAAGTAACCAAACAAAAATCTCTTTGTCCCTTAATAAGGCATTGTTGCTGAAATGTGTTTTTTCATTTCTTTCTAGTTTTTAGTAATTACTGCTTTTGAGTTTGTATTAAAATATATAACATTGATTTGTATTTAAAAATACTACACAGGTTGAGTTGTTATCCTTTTTAAGGTTTTGAAATTATTCTTCAACATGAATTATTCATTTTTAGACACTTTCAAAAATTGAAATGAAGATGTGTAAAGTTTGAGTATGTGTGTGTTTTGTGTGTATATGGGAATGCTTGTATGTATGTTTCTGTGCGTGAATTTTGTATGTGTGTGTGAAGTTGTGAATTTGTGGAGAAGTGAGGGGGATATTATTTTATGATTAGAAATAAAATCATTTCATTAGTCTACCAGTATTTCCCCTTTTTGTAGTTGTGTACTATGACACTGTTTTGCAATTTATACAGAACCAGTTGATTACAATTACTCAGCTATTGTAATTTCATCCTTCCAGTTATAAGTGGCTAACTTTTACTAACAAATCATGAAAAATAATCAAGGGAAATGATAATACATTTAGACACGAGTAACAACAAAGAGAAATGATATGATCTGAACAATTTATTAAACAGGTTGGAGGGAGATTGAATATGCTAATTGACCCCTATTAGAATAAAGAACCAAGTATAGTCTATCTATTTGTCCTCTGACATAATTAGCATACAAACTGAGATTTCAAGTGGACCGTGGGGCATATGTGTGCATACCTATAAAGTTTTGTTTAATGCTTTTAGAGGCAATTAGCATCATACAGATATCAGACTTTGAGGTGAAAGTGCTTGTCCTCACGCTCATAATGAAGCACCCCAAGGCCAAATCCTAGTAACCAAAAGTCAAAGGTAAAATAGGAAGTAAACATGATAATGAGCAAAAGACATCACATTGTAATGAAAGATAGAAAACTTGATAACATATTTTGATAATGTGGATAACTTAATATAATTTATTAAGTAGTCATTGGCAGGTAATAAAGCACAATTTCTTACATTTATTTCAGCTTGTACAGCTTATATTTAAGTTTTTCTTAGGGTGGGAGACTCATTGTGTGCTTCCTTTTCTATTTGGGACAAAGTAAGTTATTCATTTGTAACCCAGATATTTTAGGAGAATTTTTGCTTTGTGGTTTCCACACGTAGACTACAGAAGATAATCTGGCTTTAGCCATCTACTTTTATGGTATATGTGTTACCACGTAAGAATTCCAGCTAGTTGGTGCTGCCAAATTGAGAGGAAGCTTGGGCCACTTGGAGTTGTCACATGTACAGCTTTAGTAAGCAGCCAGGTTCCAATATCTACTGATGGCCATGTGAGTTAGCCATGGCTACCTGAAAATCAGCAGAGTTCAGCATACTTGAGGAGGTAGATGTAGGCAGTGGTTTTAGAGTTACCCATTTAACCATGCATAGGAACTCAAAAGAGAATCCTGGCAACCATGATATAATATCCATATCATTGTAGCCTCAAGCTGATATTTGAAACTAACACTTGAGAGCTTCAGCAATAAGAAAAGAAAAGGAGAGAGAGAGAGAGAGAGAGAGAGAGAGAGAGAGAGAGAGAGAGAGAGACAGAGAGAGAGAGACAGAGAGAGAGAGACAGAGAGAGAGAGACAGAGAGAGAGAAATAGTTAAATTCTCTCATAATTAATTGCTACCATAATAAACCTGTGGCATTGTAAAATAATTTTATTCAATAGATGAATATTGAGTCCCTTACTCATTCAACAGTATAAACTAAAATACAAGGGTCACATTAATTACTCAGCTTAAATAAATCTATAGTTAAATTTGACAAATAGTTTAAGTCTTATTGAAGATGTGGTAAGGTTAGGCAAGTCAAGCTATAGGCCATTTAGGATACAGAAATGCTCAGAAAACTTGATATTTTGATTTGCCAGACTCAAAATTATTGTAAATCATCAGTCTTTTATTCAGTAAGTATTCACAACACTGTGATAAATGAGCACTGGCCACATTGTCTTTTCTTTCTTAAGAAATTCAAATTTTATGGGGAAAACAAAGTCTTAATCTATCATATACAGCAGTGTAAGTTAATATGCTTTATAGTGTAGTTTTTCATGAGGATTGACAAAATTATGAGAATAATGTAAAAAGCATGACTTGTATATGTTAGGCTTGTGGGAGAGGTGTTAACTAGGTGCTAGTACTTAAAATATATACATTAAGATTCTGGAAGGGTGGAGACCCAGAAAAGGGGAAACATTGGAAATGTAAATAAAGTATCAAAAAAAAAAAGAAATATAGATTTCAGACTTAAATATTTCAGTTGGAATTTTCACAAACTAATTAAAATTAATAAAAGTAAAAAAAAAAAAAGATTCTGGAAGGGAAATGGCAATGAACAATGAAATATTGAGAGTTAGCTTTATCTGAATAATTACAAGGTGATAGGACATAATGTATGTTTCCACACAAAAAAGAACAAACATAATTTAAGGAAACAATAATTATCTAGTAATAGGAATGCTAACATTTTGTACAACAAAATAGAAGAAAATGTACTTTTAAGATTCAGCTGCAAGGTAGATTTTAGATTTTGCCATTCAAAAATGCTATTGTACAATTTTTTTAAAAACCATGATTACTTGATACAGTTGCCTTTAATTATTTGAATAAATTCATCTAATATACATGAATTTATATTTATATGTTTTAATTCTGAAGCCAGTAGAAAAGGAATAGATGCTTTTAATCTGGAATGGGAATTACAGATTGTACTGTAACTTTTGGTTAGGAATGTTGGGCACACCTTAATAACAGAAAGTTCTGTATAGACACTCACATTTGATTTGGAAGAAATAGAGAGCTGCTGTGGTATATGCATATGCCAAAGTATATGCAACAGTAAGTTTCTGTAATGTTGAAGTAGATAGGATTGAGTAAGTCTGGCAGAAAAACATTACACAAATAGAGTTACCATGAGAATAGATAGATAGACAGACAGACAGACAGACAGGTAGAAATAGATATCATGTTTTAAAATCTAGCTTCCTTCATATATCTGTTTATTGTAGATACTTTGTTGTCTTCAGCAAGTTCCAATAAATAAGTGATTTATCTAGTTTGTCTCTCTACCTGCATACAAGGATCAACTAAAGTAGACATGAGAAATTTGGAAGAGAAAACTTAAGAAAATCATGATCATAAGATATTTACCCCTTGTTAAAACCAAATTCTTTTTGTTGAGGTCAAATGTTGATCTCAAAGTAAAAGTCAAAAGTTTAAGGAATATTGAAATCTTTAATTTACTTTATTTAAATATATTTAATTTCAAGAACGGAATTCCCCTCAATATTGGCTAATGGAGAAGTACACAGATGTAGTATTCATTAGTGGTCAAACCCAGGTGATGATGTTGTTATGCTGATTCTTGGAATACAATGTGTACTGTCTACTTTCGATGTCAAGATTCTAAGAGGTCAATAGACATACCTCAAGGGGTGGGAGAAAGCCCTCAGAGCATCCACAATACAAAAAGAACTACAGAAAACCAAGGAATGCTGAGAGGGGAAGCAATGATCTTCCTTAGGGAGAAGCAGAGCAGTGGGCTAGCAAATAATGAATAGTCAGGCTTGAAAACACAAAACAAGGAGAATTATGCAGACTGAGTGGATTGTATTGACAAATATGTATGCATATATATATCTATCTGTAGCTATATCAATAACTATATCTAGATATAGATATATGAGATACCAATTAATGAGAAAAGAGGCCATGAACTTGAAAGTGCAAAGAGTGGTATGTGAGAGCATTTGGACCAAGGAAAAAGGATGAAGCATTTTAATTTTATAATAATCTCAAAAGAATTTAAAAGGTAAAAAATAAACATATATGATCATTATAGTACTGCTTTAAAACAAAAAGATCTTGAAATGGGAGTCAAAATATTTAATTAGTTTCCCCCAAGATTAAAACAAAGAAACTAAAACAAACAAACACAAGATGTTTTTTTAAATTCCCCCGAAGAAGGTCTAAATGTTGACTATATTAGCTGTATGTATACAATGCAACCAGCTCTGCTGAGATCTACATCTTACTTTCATGATGCTATTTACCATCTTCTGTTCTTACATTTTCCACTTTCAATTCTGACTTACAAACTCACAGTAAATAATCTCCCTTCTCATCTACTGTTGACTTCTCTTTCTGAGTATCTCTATTTGGTTCTTCTATTCTCCTATATTTATTACTTCCTTTTTTTTTTTTTTTTTTGTTGTTGTTGTTGTTGTTCTGTTTGTTTTTTTGTTTTTAGAAACTCCTCCTTCTTCAAATAGTTCGAGATTTAAAACAGAAAAGCATGAACTGGGCTTATGTAAACTCTTTCTTTTGTGGAACCCTACAACAAAATTCTTCCTGAGGGCTTTGGGTATAACTGATCTTTCTTATCACATTTCTAAAATAAAAGAAAACAAGCTACACAGGCATAAAAACCATTGAATGTAACATATTTCAAAGAGGACAATGAGGAGGCTTTTTTTTTTTTTTTTTTTTTACCTTACATACATAGAGTACACATTGAATTCAACATAAATGTACTTAACAGGGTCAGATTCATTCTCAATTGTACAGGTAGATCATTATAATTGAGAAGGTGAACTAGCTATCATTTCCCATGTTAACATTTAATAATGATGTATGTGTGCAATAGTCATCCTTTCTCTCCTTGTTGTATTTCTTGGATGATTAAGTTTCTCCACTCAATGGGTATGAGCAACACACATTTCAGCACTTTGAAGAGAAGCTCTGAAATCACTTTGTGATACCAGAATTCAATATTATAAAACGACACAGAAATATGATTCATGTAGGTAACATAATCACTAGACAAATATATTACTCTCACATATCCCTGAAAAAGTTCCTCCATTCCTGTTTGGATGCAGCAATACTAGAATCCTCCACATACCCTTTCATTTTTGCCTACTGAAATTGAGGCTTTAAGGATCATCAGGATGACGACGATGTATCTTAGATGCAGGAATATCAGATGCATTATGCTAGGACGATTCTATTAGACATGTGTCAGACAATTGCAGAACTGAGGACAGATTTTTTTTGAGAGGTGTCTTTCCAGTGTTGTCAATATAGAAGCTTCTCAGTAGAGTGAGAACCCAGGGGATGGAGTCTTGCATGAGAGGAGGAGTGAGTACCAGAGACTAGTTTTAGCGATTGATGAGTATTTAATCAATGATAAAGAACAGCCAATCAAAATACTGTAATAATAAGCTCAAAGCTAAAAACTAACCCAACAAACTGTTGAATTGAACATTATATTTAATTACTAGCATATTTTATTCTGTATTTTATCTTTCTTTTACTTAGAAGACAGACAAGATTGGGATGGAGGTTACCAATCATTGATAACTCTTGTAATACAAGTACAGAAAGTAATGGATGAGGAAGACATGTTACTTACATTTACACCAAGCTCTACCAGTAAAAATTCATGCATTGCTGGCAAATTTGGCAGCATTCTCATCTGCTGAGTAAGGACAATATTGTCTCTCAGAGCATAATTCTAAATGTGATTACTAAATGAGCCAATTTAAGAAACTGCTTTCAATAGTTCATGGCTTACAGTAAACAGTTTATGCATTTTTAGTCATTAAAATCTCTTAAAATCCTCATGAATTAAATGTTCTTGTATAAGTTTTATAGCTGAAAAACAAAACTATTAAGCAATTTCTTCAAGGTCAGTTAACTAACAAATTGTTAATTCCAATATGTAAATGTTTCTATCATGTAACAACTATCTGCATTCCCATTGGTTGAGCGATGGTGGCCACTTAAATAAAAGGAAGAATGGAGCATTGATAAGTGATAGAGTAGCATATATTTAACATAATGGTTCAAATAACATGTAGATACTAGTGTGGAAGAAAATCACTGATTAAAGTTCAAGAATAATTTCTTCCATTGAAGCACAAAGCAAGTTTATTAAATGAAAATGTAAGGGGCGATAAAGATTGTTCAAAATCGACCAAATTGTGCTCTTAGGCTAAACACACTAGCATTATTAGACCTAGTGAAGGTTTGAATTTACCAATGACTCTCCTTTGTGTTTCTGTTGTTGTTCTTTCTCTTCCTTCCTTCCTTCCTTCCTTCCTTCCTTCCTTCCTTCCTTCCTTCCTTCCTTCCTTCCTTTCTTCCTTCTTTCCTTCCTGTCTCTCAGTCTATCTGTCTGACTTTCTTCTTCCTTTCTTTTTATTTTATTTATTTTGTTTGTTTGTGTTGTTTTGTTTTGTCTTGTTTGTTTTTCCTTTTTTTTTTTTTTTTGGTTTTCTGAGACAGGATTTCTCTATGTAGTTACATCTGTCCTGGTCCCTGGCACTCACTGTGAACCAGTATGGCTTTGAACTCACATAGACACAACTGACTCTACCTCTTTAGTGCTGGAACCAAAAGCATTCAACAACCACCTGTTTGCTGCTGATGTATATGTATATGTATATGTATATGTATATGGTGTATATGTATATGGTGTATATGTATATGGCATATATGTATATGTATATATATATGATGTATATGTATATGATGTATATGTATATGTATGTGTATATGTATGTGTATATGTATATGGTGTATATGTATATGGTGTATATGTATATACAAATTTACTTTTTTACTTTACATTCTGATCACAGCCTCCTCCAAGTCCTACCCTCAAAACTCTTCCCCCATTACCCCCCCTCTTCTCTGAAGAGAAGGGGAAGCCCACTTGACTAGCAAATGCTTTGGGTATAGCCCTGCCCTGGGAAATCCAGTCGCACCAGGACTAAGTGCATTCTGTCCCACTGAATCCCAACTAGTCGTCCAAGTAGGGAGAATGGGATTCAGTGGTAGGCAACTGAATCAAAGAGAGCTCCTGCTCCATTTATTAGGGGACCCACATGCAAACCAAGCTGCACAGCTGCTATAAAAGTGTAGGGGACCTAGATCCAGCCCCTGCATGCTCTTTGATTGGTGGTTCTGTCTCCTTGAGCCTCCATGTGCCTAGTTTAGTTAACACTGATTGCCTTTTTGTGGTGTTCTTGGCCCTGCCCCCAGGGGCACTCAGTCCTATACTAAATGCTTCCACAAGACTCTGGAGTTCTGCCTGACATATGGCTGTGGGTCTCTGCATCTGTTTTCATCTGTTGCTGGATGAAGCCTCTCAAGAGATAGTTGTGCTAGGCTCCTGTCTGCAATCATAGCAGAGTATTATTGATAGTGTCCAGAGTTGTTGCTCTCTGCTAGGCCTTTATTGGAAGTCTGTGTTTCTGGTCGAGCTAAGGTTTGAACGTTGCAGGCCCAGTGGGCTGTCCTCAGCCTACAAGGGATGGCAACTGTTTGCCTAAGCTCCTAGAATACAGCTTCTAACACGTGGCTACATCTTTCCATGGGTCTGTGACATTTGGTCACGTAAAATAGGGTCATGCCCCCAGCCCCTCCTCAGGTAGAGGCATGGTCATGCAGCCCCAAACCATCCCCAGGTTAATGAGACACCTGGAGACTTAGCCACGCCACTTTCTAGTTACTATATCTGCCTCACATCTTCCAGAGGCCACAAGGTACAATTCCATCCATGCCACTCCACACGATGGAAATAAATGTCTTAGAATTATGGACTGTCTCTTCATCTGGACCTGCCATGGGAAGCGAGCGATCCGGCCCTCGATTAAGGAGCTGCATCTAATCTCTTGCCTATGGCTTTCCAGTGCTCCCAGACGGTATCCATTCACCCACGCCTAAGCAGCTAGCCTGGTGCCCCAAGCCACAAAGGCTTCCCACAGCCCCTACCTGCCCTTCAGACTGTGTGGGAAGACACGAGGCCACTTCCTGCATGTCTCCTGTCCCACCCAGAGCCACAGGACAGACATGTGGGGCTTCTTTCCACCACAACACGTTTGTTCCCATAGGTCCCCAGTGGGATCAGTCTTAAATTGAGGCAATAATTGGTTGGCCATTCCTTTAATCCCTCCTCCATCTTTATCCCTGCACATATGCTTTTAAAGAAATATAGTCAAACCACTTTTCCCTCCTTTTCCTCTTTTCAAGTCCTCCCAAGCTCCTTCATCTCAAGTTAATAGCCTCCTTTTCTTTTATTATTATTATTGTTACATACCTGTATATATACTTGTCTGTGTATGTTGTATATTTATAACTATATCCTTAAAATACAACCTCTGTGTATATTTTGTTGTTTAGGTGTATATAATTTTCAGGACAGACAACTTTATCCTGGACTTTTGGAATGGGTATATAAGGCTAATGAGCACTGTTTTAAAGTTTCAGATCCATTCACTGAAAGAAAATTTAGTGAATCTAATGAATATCAGTTAATGAGACTCCATAAGTAATACAATATCTTTAGGAAGAATCCAATCTGAACCTCTGAAACTTGTCTAGCCTGCCTATCTAGACAATAAAGAGAACTACCAAAACAACTCTAATAATTTAAATGCAAACTAATTATTATCATTCTGGGTAATGCTGAGCTATGATCGATGAAAATTCACAGCTGGAATGAAAGGACAATTGCTCAGACAGACTTCTCATGCTTCACAGTAGCGTATTGTCTTATACTGCTTGAACCACAATGGTTTTAGGGACTTAATTATAAAGAGTCTGAAGCTGGTGCTTCATCCTTGCTAAGAACCCAGCTGGCAGTGTGTTTAAAGAGATTTAAAAAAGAATTTAAGGAGACATTCCTGCCTGTTTTGTTCACATTCGTTGTTTCATATGTTGGGTTTTTGTTACACTTCTATTTATGCAACCAAGACTCATCCAGCCATCTTTCACTCAATTATGTACCCAGTAGGTAATATGTCATAAATAGTATAACCCGAAGGAAAAATTGCACACAATGCATCCCGATGTCCTCTCACTTTGGAACTGCACCAACATTTATCTCAGTAGTTGTTAGACACTCATCACACTTGGGTCCTTGACAAGGCTAAGGATTTATTTATGTTCATACTGAGGGATGGCTTTTGTCCCAGCATTTTATAATTATTTTACTTTACCTCCTGCTTCCTGGGTCATTTGTGTTGTGTTCTCCCAGTATGCTCAGAGCCCTGAACACTGCAAAGCCACTGTATTGCAGGATATTAAAGCCTATAATGTAAATAGTAGAGTGACAAATTAAATCTCTGCAGCCAGTGCTATATTCAAATATGAAGCTAGAGAAACCCAACGTAGCAGAGAGCAGAGGTGGGTTTCTCTGCCGGTTCCTACAGTGACAGAGACCATCCTGCCAGTGTTGCTGTTTCTTTCTCTACAAATAAAGTTACTAAATGTGTCCTCTGCGTACCTTGCTTTGGAGAAAAAGTGTTGGTGATTTGTTTGATGATGTTGTACAGCTGTGAAATTGCCTATGGCAATCTTTCACACAAGTAAAAAGGATGTAGGGACTCTTTCACTTTCCTACTATTTACTCTTTTAGGTTGTGAGTCTACAGATAGTCGTTTTGAGATATCTGAGACTATACTTTTCATGCTGGATATAAAAGACACTTTACACTCACCCCGTTACTTTAATGAACCCTACTGACTATAGTGTTAAGTGATAAGTCTTGGTTGACTGTACTCTCAAACAAGAAACTCAGAGAAATATAATGAAATAATTAAAGTGGTGAACTTATAAAAAATTATATGACAAGTAAGAAATGCTTGATAAATTATAGAAAAATATGCAATGTAATTCCATATAAAATGTAAACTATGAATTTAAAATGGCATGGAAACTATATGGAGAAAAGACTAGTAATTAAAGAAATTCAAGAAAATAAAATACAATGTATTTACCAATAATTTGTTGTTGTTGATGTTGTTTTTTATTTTTTGAGACAGGGTTTCTCTCTGTAGTTCTGGCTGTCCTGGAACTCTGTAGACCATGCTGGCCTCGAACTCAGAAATCCGCCTGCCTCTGCCTCCCAAGTGCTGGGATTAAAGGCGTGCACCACCACTGTCCAGGATTTACCAATAATTTAACCTAATAAAACATGTACGATAGCCAGGCAGTGGTGGCACATGCCTTTAATCTCATACATACAGCTTTAGCCATTCTTTTAACCCTAAGTCATTGTACAAAAACAATATTTTAAATTTATTCGTTCATTATGATCCTATATTCCATATTCTTTCACCAGCTCTACAATTTTGCACATTTTCTGTGTATGGAAATGAGTTTATATATTTAGACAAAATGACCTGAAATAACAAAGTCACACATGTGTTTTAAAGTCATAATGCAAGGCGTTATATTATTAATGTATATAATTTGTAGAAATGTCTTTTTTTGTAGCAGTGTACTTTTACATATTTTTGAGAGCAGTCTTCCATGTGTCCACCTTAGACAGAGAGTCCAACTGTTACTTCCACTTATTCTCTACACATTAGAGAGCTGGTGGAAATAGACTGGCTTTTTAGATTTACTTTTTTGGAGTCTTTGAACCAGTTAGATAATAAAATTTGAAAATATTAATGAACCAGGCTGAGTTATAGAAAATGAAATCAAATGTCAGAAAAAGTCAGAGAAACCTTATTTTCTCATGGATTTCTTATTGTATGAACAAGAGTATGCTTAGTGATTTTTGTAGCCTAAGAAATGTGCTTCATATATAGAAGACAGACAGCATTATCCCCTCAGATTGTTTCATTTGTATCTCTAAAATGGATATTGAATTTTAAGTTACATAAGTATATATTAAACCAAAAAATCAGATTGGAACTGAGGCTGCCATTGTAGAAAACAGTGAATTGTGTGAGTATACACAAGTAGAAAATGCATTCAGCTGCCTAGACAGAGGGATCAAAGGATCTAGGTACAGTTTCCTACCTCACCTATTGGAAACCCACTCCTGCTTTTGTGATAGCTGAGTCAGAGGGCAGAAAGCACTGGTTTTGGAAAGCTGGCAGCACAGAATGGGCTCCCTTATCAGTAGATGTGTTTGACAAACAAGGATGTGCTGTTTTGTTCCAGGCCATGAATATTATTTTTGTGTGTTCCTTATATCAGTCTTGTAAGTTGTCAGTTCAATACACATGGGCCTCAAGTCCAGGAGTGAATATGCTACTTCTCCTGTCAGGTAGAACCCAAAGGAAACAGGATTAGGACAAGAGAGAAGCTATTTTATTTATTTATTTTTATTTTTTAATTTAGGAGGCATTTTTACTGGTCTGTTAACAACTGATGTCTACTCTAACATTTGTAAACTAAAACATGTTTTATCCCCTTGTAAGTAAAACTGCAGTTTGCAAACTCTTATTGCCATTTGAAATAATTTCTATTAGGCCCCAAAATGACTCTGTACCCCTTGTTTGCCTAGAACTCATGATTCTCCTGTATCAACTGCAATGTTCTTGGCTTTTGGCTATTTGCTACATTTGTGGACTTACCTGTCAACTCTTTCTCAGAAATTTCGACCATTCTCAGAATAAATGCTTTGCAATGTCATAATTTAATACATATAGCTAATTTTGAATACACATGGAAAATTTAAGAATTCATGTGAAAACTGAAGTTTTGTTCTATTTTCTAATATAAGTCTAGACATTAAGTTGTTTTAAAATCTATGGATGGAAAAAATATTTCTACTTAAAAAGAAAAAATGTATGAATTATAAAATATTACGTAGGCAATTAAACCATACCAAAACGGTAAATGCTTTGTTTCTTTGAATACTACTCCTAATATACATATATCAAATATTTGGTTTATTGACCTCTTGTAATGTCCACAAAGAACCT
Source organism: Uromys caudimaculatus (assembly GCA_028551405.1). Lineage (NCBI taxonomy): Eukaryota > Metazoa > Chordata > Mammalia > Rodentia > Muridae > Uromys > Uromys caudimaculatus. Next base: position 1,681 of record JAPYYD010001008.1, on the reverse strand, counting down.
AATGCATGGGTAGATGTGTACATATTTGCACATGGAAATAACTATAGCTGTGATATTCATTTATGAAGTGTCAATTTGCTATGAGCAGTTGCTTATTGTTTCTGAACCTTTAATATCAATACATTGAAATGAAGAGCTATTTAATGATATAAATAAATAAAATTTAGCTAACTTTATTTACAATGATGGAGTACAAAGTACTCATACTTAACGGATATGACTTGATGTATTTGGAAATATGAATCCACTTACAAAATTTAGATTACTCAATGCACTTACACACCAAGTCCAAAAATGTATATTTAGAAGATGTTATACATATTATTTACTAGTCTCCAGCCTGAACCTTACCCTCTCATCCTAGGAGAGCTTAGAAAACTATACATCAGACAAGAACAGACATCACAGCAAAATGCACTCAAATGTATTTAAAATTATAAAAACCGAAATCGTATTCTGATGAACACTATTTTTCCTGTTATTTTGAGTGAGTTTCTTGGTTCAATCTGCCAAAAATAATTATTTAACTTCCTACATATGGAACAAAACACACAAACTATTTCATAAACTTCAAAACACATTTGCAATAAATGTTTCCCAGGTTTTTCTGAGAAGCTACCTCTTACAGAGCGTGTGAATTGCACTCAGCTAAACTAATTTGACTGAGGCAGATGAAAGTGATTAGATTCAGCTAAAGCTAAAAGGAAAGCAAATGTTTTCAGAATTTAATGTTTGATTTAATCACTGTGCTCTATCAGTTCTAGTAGCCTTCCTTCATTTTGCAAAGTAAATAACCATGTGAATTTTTGGCCTCAACTATTCGTAGCTGGGTCATTCGAAGACTTCAGATGCAAATGTGAGAAGTAAAAATCAAACCTCGTTTCACTCTCAAATAGTTCAATCCTGAAACTAAGCCACCTTCAAACTGAAAACTGTAAAGACTTGACACAAATTCAGGTTACTAGAATCCAACTTATTATACATCTTACATGTAATAGATGGTAATACATTAGCTATTTTGGCTTCACAAAAATATGAAAGTTTACTTCGCTATAAAGTAAAAGGACAGTAAGGTATTTTAAAACTATATGTGGTATAACATTACATATCATTTCATATGGGAATTATAAAGTATGTTTTCAATGGAAAAATAACAGAGAAATTTTGATCTATTCTTTCCCAGCTATCTGCAATAGGTAGCTCTCTACTGAAGGCCAAGTGCAGTGTTTTATTTGAATATCAACATATAAAATTTAGGATGTCATAAAGTGGTAGGATCTGGGTAAATTGTAAAACATTGCATGAACACAAAACTTGCATTTTAAATCTGTATATCATTTGGTATTTTACAATAGTATATTTTGATGCACCAAAAGAGGAAACCTAATATTTAAACCTTATATTGATAACAAAATGTTTTCTACTATAAACAATTCTAATAAAATAATAGACACAATGTTTCATTAATGCAGAATTTTCATATATATAATGAATTTTAAAATCTAATTTTAATGTTAAGTTGAAATAGTCCTTGTAAGTCTGTCTAGGTGTATCAGTGGAATCATAAATCCAAATATATAACTGAATTAAATTTGTATGTAATTCAGAGAAGCAGCATTGATCTCTACTATATGTTAGATGCAATGGTGAGTAACAAAATAAAATGCTAAAATTGTGCCTC
>JAPYYD010001004.1:0-12786 GCA_028551405.1 Uromys caudimaculatus | reverse complement strand
GTGTATACATGCATGTGTAAATGTGTGTTGTGTGTATGTATATGTTTATGTGTGTATGAGTGTGGTACAGTATAAATCAGTGTGTAACAGAATAAGTATCACATAAGTTGGTTATATGATAGTTATACTTGGCTAGTTTTCAATTTTTGATGATTCTGTACTCGATCCTTTAAAAGATGCACTTAAATCTCCCTGCCCCCTCCCCTCTCTGTCTCTGTCTGCTTCTTCTCCTCTTGTCATATACATAGATTTCTTTGCCCTACCCTCCACTGACGGGCACATTTAGTGCTACACTACTCTCAAGGTCACATGATTCCACGGCAGAATTAAACTCCCAAGCCCTGGAAAGCCCTCACTGCTCACCACCTCACCTGCCTGCTCACCAAGGTCGCTCAGTTGTCACTTCTGTCATACACAGTGTTTTCTTCTCCTCGGGCTTCAGGACATGCTGTGCTTGCTGCTGTCTTAGGCCGTTTCTGTGAGCCTTCCCCAGTGTGGTCAGACTCGATGCTCTCAGATCTATGTAGACCACTAGATGCTTCCCTCTGAGTGCTCTTCTCTTGGGCTTTAATACAAATGAAATACTCATTAGTTGGGCTACACAGCTGCCTTCTTGGGGTCCCTCGCCATTCTAATTTTAGGAGATCACGCATCTCTTTTTTGAATCAACTCCCTATAGCCTGTTTCCTATACCTTTCCTTAATGACATTTTGGCTAGTTTGTGGAACAGGGAATGGGGGGGGAAGGTAAATTATTGGGAACTTGTGTATTTGAAAATTGATTTTTTTTTCTGCCTTTACACTTAGTTCCCTTGAATTTGTGAGTTCCAAGCTCAGTATTTTTCTGGTAATTTATGGCCCCTTCCCTTCGCTTTCTGCTCAGTGCTGTTGGTAGTGACCTCACACTATTCTGATTCCCGAGATTTTATGACACTCTGTATGGTTTCATAAAATTCATGAAACCATTAAAAGGATCATTTTGTTTTTGAGTCTCTGCTTGTTACTCTGAGGCAAATTGCTTTCTGTCCTTCAATTCTCAGATGTTCACATTAATCTCTTCTATAATTTCCTTTCCTCTGCCCCCCCATTCTTTCTTAAAGTTCCGTGTGTTGGCCATCAGCCACACTAAATTGATCTTCAGTTTAAACGATCATTTTCTCTTCGATATGTTTATCCTGATTTTTACTTTTTGGTAGGCTTCCTTTTTCTTTTCGGGCTCATTGATTTTTAAGGTTTATGTGTTTATATTTTTGAGTGTCAAGATCCCCTCACTCTTTGAACCTCCATATTCTTCTTGTTTGAAGGAGGTAGCACCTTTTCTTCTTTCTGCGAAAGATTTAGAATTTGTTGCTACAATTTGGACTCATCCTCAGACCTCCATTTCCACTGATCTCTGCTTGTTGCATTATTTTAGATTATTCCAGGGTCTTTTAAAAAAAATCAAACATGTAGTAGTTTTTAGCTGTTACTTTTGTCCATTTTGGTAAAGGCAAGGTTAGCCTGTAAGACTTGTCAGCCAGCTTGTTCCTGAAGCCCTTCAGGTGGCCCCAGTGGGTGACGGCAGGTGAACGCCTTTTGGCTTTCACTGATGAGCTTCCTTCTGTACAAATCATCCAGTCCTTTTCACGGAGAGAATTACACTTTAGGGAAGCAGCTTTCTAGAAGCTAAACAGGAAAGGGGTTGGGGCCCACTTCTTGCCAAACATTCATATTTTCATGTTTAGTTCATTCTTTCCTTCAGGGCTCTCATTCTAGGTCCCCGTGTGCCTGCTCGCACTGAGGCTAACATATATCTTTGCATCCTTCCAAGTGTGTGCATGTCCATTGTCTACCATGGTGGCAAGGTCCATTCCCCCAGTTTTTATAGGTTGGGGAAGAGCTAAGTATCTGTTATATAGACATGAAAGTTGAGTGTGGTGGTCTAATCCTGTCCTCTCAGCACTCAGAGCAGGCACCCATGCAGGAAAAACACCAAGGGCTTGCTGAGCAGGTACAGAGGGCAGGCATCTGTTTGCCTCCACACAGCCTGGAATATCAGGCTGGGAGCAGTGGTCTCAGGTGGGAACAGGTCGCTCACTCTAAAACTGGTCCTTTGTCACAGCTTTTTCCTTCCTTCCTTCCTTCCTTCCTTCCTTCCTTCCTTCCTTCCTTCCTTCCTTCCTTCCTTTCTTTCTTTCTTTCTTTCTTTCTTTCTTTCTTTCTTTTTTTGCTATACCTGCCCCTTCCTTTTGTTCTTTTTCAAGATGTTTACAGAGTTGAGAGCAGGGATGACCTCATATGGGGCTCACATGGTCTGTATAAGCATGACTTTCTAGAACAATCTGTCACATAAGAACACTTGAGTATGATATGACATTGAATGAGGATGTCCAGAACGTAGAGGAAACAAATGCTATACAGAATTATGGAAAGTTGTTCTTTGTGTTACTATGGGAACACAAGGTACTAAGGACTCTACTTCAGATAGTTGGAAAGGCTCAGCAGGTGCATTTGAGAAAAGAAAGATAGATTTATTCTGCACAGATAATGACACAAATCAAGTAAAAAAACTCAAACAATAATAACAAAAATGCTGTGCAAATAAAACTCAGTGCTTCTATAGGAAACACATGGAGATTTACATGTGTTCTTGCAACTGACCGTGTTGGTGGACTCCTCCAGGGATATTCCCAATTCACTTCTCTCATAATTTTTTTTCTGTAGAGACTCACATAGTTACAGTAGAACTCATCGTTCTAGACTCTTCCTAAGGCTAAATTGGGCAGAAGCGCTTCTCAAGAAATCTATACTACAGAGAGATCTATGGAACAGAAAATGGCAAGGAAAGTTGTCCCTGTACCCTCTTTCTTAGGAGAAATTGCTCATTAAGCATTTGGGCATCCATTGCCTTTTGAACTGCCTAGGGAGAAGTCAGGTCCACATAACTACGTCATCCCATCTAAGCCCACCTTTCAAATATACTTCCTGGAAAAGACACGGGAGTAAGTGTGCTTAGGGAAAAGGTAATGCAGTGTTGTTAAAAGCCCAGAAACACGGTGCTTTGCTCTGGGGAACGGTAGTGATGCCTTGGTGGTGGTAAGAAGGGGCCAGTGATGCTAAGCTCTGGGGACGGTAGTGATTCCTTGGTGGTGGTAAGAAGGGACCAGTGATTCATTCTGTTGGTTTATTTGTTTTTGCAGAGGTGATTCTTGTTTTACAATTGAAACTGTCATGTTCCCTAGAAATCCCTGCAACCTCAGAGAGGCATGGACATTTGGTTACCTACAATTTGAAAGGCTGCCTTCTGTAAGGCAGAGTCATGACTGTGTTGAAGGCACAGCAGGCTAGGAGATGGAGCTGGGAAGATACCTGTCCAATAGATAAGTTAGGGCTTTCTAACCATTAATTGAATGAACTCATGAATGAGGGCAGAGCCCAAAAGCCTCCTAAAGACCCTCCTTTCCCCTCTTTATCACTCATAATGAAAGTTACCTTCCAACGTGCACTTCAGATATAAAAGCCGCTATGACATTGTCCAATATCCAAAGCTATAGCGCAGTGGAAACAGGTCCCTGGATTTAGTGCTTCATGACGACAGTGGGAAATAGTTTTACATTATTACAGTTATTACAGTTTGTGGTGGATGTGGCTATTTCCTCCCAGAAGCTGAGCTTTGGGTCTGTCTCCCATGTTTCCAGTAGTTTCATGATTTGGCAGATAGTAAGTAACACCTTTAAGCATGTAGCTTCCACCTAATGCCTCTAACCAATACATTTTCTTTCTCCCCCAGTGCACTCTTGATTCTTGAAGTTAGAGTAGTCACATGTGACATCAAATGATAAAAAAAGGAGGGTGATCTGGGTGGCACTCTTTAATCCCAGCGCTCTGGAGGCAGAGGTGGGCAGGTCTCTGAGTTTGAGGCCAGCCTGGTCTAAAAGGAAAGTTTCAGAATAGCTAAGGCTACATAGAGAAACTCTTCTCAAAATAAAACAAAACAATCCAAAAAACAAAAAAAAACAATAAACAAAAAACAAAACAAAAAACAGATGGTGAAAATCAACACATAACGACAACCAAGTGAAAAGAAACAAGTGAGCTGTGTTATTTCTGAATGTATTAGTTGTTTTCTGTTGTTTTTGTAAAATACCATCATTGCTCTACAAAGAAACTTGTAGAGGAAAGAGTTTATTTTTGCTTATAACTCTCTAGTCACTCTCCACCACTGAGGAAATTCGGGGCAGGAACCTGGAGTATGAATGGCAGCAGATGCCATGAAGGAGTGCATGCTGCTCACTGATCTGCTCTTTATGGCTTGCTCATTTTGTTTTCTCACACAACTCGGAGTCACCTGTGAAGGGCTGGCTCTACCCACAGTAGGCCAGACCCTCACATAACAATCCCTAATTAAGATGACACCCCACTGACTGGGCTACATCCATATTTAATGGGTACATTTTCTCAACTAAGGCAACCCCTTCTCAGATGGTCCTGGCTTGTGTCCAGTTGACTAAAAGCCAGCCAACACAGAGACAGCATTGAAGCAATGGTCAAGTCCAAGCTTTGCCAGCCTCTGACTTCTCTTAATCCAAGAAAATAAATGTCTGGCTATCATCATTGGATAGGGTTTTAGGAAAAACGCCAAGAAGTTTTAAGCTCTCTAGAATCATGCTGGCTCAAGTTAAGCAGCCATGATGTGACCTGCATTTTTCCATCACTCAATAGTATTCAACTTTGTACTTTTCTGCCAAGGGTGTTGATGATGACTTCGAGGAAGGGCAAACCCCACATTTCCGTGAACATCTATCCTAATTCTTCTGTGTTTTGAAGTATTTTCTAATCCTTTCATATATCATAGAAGTTACTGGATAAAATAAGAGAATACAGTTAATGGTGAATACTGGACATAAGATGATGGTAAAGCTTACTGTGTGAGACCTGCTGGGAAGCTTTTCCTGCTTTCTATGGAAGCTCGTAGCTACTCAGAACTTGGGAACTACTTCATTTCTTTCTTGTTTATGTTATGACTGCAGACCTGGTCTCAGAAGAGACAGTTAGAATACCTTATTAAAAACCTCTTCCAAACAGGAGGAAAGACACTTCTCAGTTGGATGAAGTTTTACTGGCTTAGATGATCAAGAGAGTATAGATAAAGAACTGAAGAAATGGATGAAAAAGAAAAGAGTGGAACAGTTAATCAGCACCAATAGTGAAGGGTAGGCAATGACAAAGAGATGAAATGAAGTTCTCAGACTAAAGGCAGGGGCTCACAGGGAAGCCTGTGACTTGTGATGAGCCTTGACACTATTTGTCAGCGTATTCTTTTAGAAGATCTTTTCATTTACTTTATTGTTTCCTCCCTTCAGCTCAGTGACTCTGTAAAATGCAAGGTGACCTCTGTGTTTGAACATTTTATCAAGGGAAGATGCTGTTCTCAGGGCACAGTGCTTCTGGCCAAGTTTCCTTCAGCCTGAAGTCCATCTGCAGCAACAGTAAAGTAGATGTAATGGTCTATCTGCTCGCTCCTGCTCTCTTGGAATCACTGTCTATCATACATTTGCAATAGGGGTCTGCTGGGAGGGAGATATAGTTTATCATTTATTACTGGGACTGAACCACCGTCACTATTCACAGTCTCTTGCTCGTATGTCTATTTCCTTCTCATCTGGCTTTCTGCATCCCATCTCTTTATTGTGTAACATTTGTCAGAATTCAGAATGGCAAACACACACCACACATCTATGAGAGCAGTCTTTATAAATTAATTCCATAGTGATGAAAATCCCAGTCATGGAAGATACGTCTAGAGAATAGCTAGTTGGTTCTATTGTTGAGCAATTTTTAAAATAGTATTTGTTTATCATATGTTAGCATACCATTATCCAAAGTAGCAATAGTTAATTTGTGTATCTTAAGCTTTATTGAAAGACTCATACACTATGAAGTTAGTGAAGGATGAAACAAACACTCAGACTGTAAAGTCAAAAGAAGAAAGCATGGTGAAAATACTGCAATTACTCAATTATCACTTGCATTGATTTCCAGTCCAAACCCCATGTGCTCTCTGTCTCAGTCTTTTCTCTGTCTCTCTCTGTCTCTGCCTCTGTCTCTGCCTCTGTCTCTGTCTCTGTCTCTCTCTCACCCAGAGTCCATTTAATGCTGTCTTTATGCCTGCATGTAGGACCATCAATGGAGACATGGGTAGTCCCAGTAGTCCCTTAGGAACATCCTTCAAGAAACCTGATTCATTCCTCCAGTAGCTCTCAGCTGGAGTGGGACTTCATGATCCCCTTCCCCATCTACATGTAGGTTTTACATGGCTCAATTTTGTGCAGGTCACAGCCGCTGTGAGCTCATGTGTGCAATGGAAAACATCATTGGTCCATTGTTACGGTTGTGTAGCATTCTCCTCCAACAAAACAGCCATCATTTTTACCGCCTTCACCAGATGAGCTGTGCTGGTTTGCAAGAGTCAAGTCACATCTATCCTGTGGACTGTTGACTTTCCCTCACAAAAGAGCTGAGAGGATCATTGGATCCTCACCTGAGACAGCGTCTAACCACTTGTCCTAGCCACTTAGACAGAACTTGGCCTGAGGGAGTCTCAGGGAGGTACTAGAGTATATAGATGGGAGAAGGCTTACAGAAAGGTGCCCCATCTATGATGGAATGGGGGCCATCTTTCATGTTTGTTGAAGACTTTCCAGTATGGCTGCTAGGGTCATCCATGTTCTATACTTGAAACTCGTGGATTCTATAGCATGAACATTGGTAGAATGACACTTTGGTTTGTCATTGGGATCTTGTGAGGAGGCAAAGGTATTGTTTACATCTCCTCTAGGACTACAGATTTGAAAAATGGCTTCTCACATCTGACATTCAATTTTGTTATAAGTGATATAATAGCATTCAGAATTCTGAAGTAGGCAGATCACAACTTTGTTGGCCACCCTGAGCTATATATCTCAAAAGGGAGCAATCACTTCTCCAGGTATATACTCCAAAGAAATGAAATAAAAATTGAGCTCATGCAAAAATATATCCGTGTACCTTTAAATCAGATGTCTTTATAATAGCCAAACGGCTTTAAGTGGGTAAGTTCTGTGGTACATATTTTTTTCATCTCAATAAAGCTATTTCATTAGCAAACACATTCAGGTATTAATTTCACAAATGAAGAGATGAGTACAGCCCGGCCACCAGAGTGCTTCCGGTGAACAATGGGGGGAGTTTGAGTGACTGAAAGCTTAAGCAGGATTGGATTTAAGATTAGAAAAAGCAAAGCATGGGAAGGGAGAAACTCACTGCTTACAGCTGGGGAGGATGGAGAGAAAATGAGAGAGACCGATGGGAAGAGACCAACCCGCCCTGGGTCGTATGTTCCTTTTCCTGGGTCTCAGCACAGGGAAGATGAGTCCTGATACCCACCCTCAGCCTCACTCACCCGGAGTTCATCTGTGGCTTGGTTGGGAAGCGAGATTTTCATTCCTTGATGAAATCTTCAGTCCTGAAGGATGAAGTGGACCATACCAGGATCTTGCTTGTCTCTCAGTGCAGTAATTCCGAGTTTGGATTTATACAATCTCAGGAGACTTCTCAGTGGGCTTGTTTCTAATTTCCAGTTCTGACAGTGCATTGGAAGACCTCGGCTGCATTTCTTGTTCAATTTTCAATCCTTACAACCCTCCTTAGGACAGCAACTCAGCCATAGCCTTAAGGAATCCCATATCAAACAGGGCAGCACCTCCCTGACTTCCTGGCTAGGGGAATCCAGTAGAGACTCGGAAGATCCTACATAGGACTCCATCCACCCTGGCACACTAACTAATCGTGGGTCTAGATGATCAGACAAGATATTGACTTGCCCTCAATTCCTGTGTATTATAACGTGTGGCACTCCAACGCATGAACGGTGAAAGAATGAGGAGCGTAGCGGGGGAGCAGCAGGCTGTATCCTGGAACATGAGGTAAGCCTAGGGATCGCAGCCAACACACTTCAAAGGGGAGTGGAGCTGGCTTGTGCAATGCAGTTGCTACTCCATAAGAGTTATGTTGTTCAAGTTTAAGAATACGCTGCAGGCACGGTTGTACATGCACTTAAGATCAGCACTCTGGAGGTGGAAGCAGGCGGATCTCTATGAGTTCAGGGCCAGCTTGGACAGCCAGCGATATACAGAAACACCTCGTCTCAAAAAAAAAAAAAGAAAAAAAGAAAGAAAGAAAGAAAGAAAGAAAGAAAGAAAGAAAGAAAGAAAGAAAGAAAGAAAGAAAGAAAGAAAGAAAGAAAGAAAGAAAAGATATGGTGCAACAGCTCCATTTTCCATAGAATATCAGAACCATAAGGGTAATTTGCTAAGAGAAGGTGGACTGCAGCTCTCATGTACCCTGAAACTGTGAACTGTATATTCTCTTTATCCATGCGTATGTCTCTCTATTCATAGACCTGGACACCACGTTTGCAATAGGAGCATTTTATGAGGAGTGTTGCCCAAAGAGTACACACTTTTTATTCAGGTGAAGGAATTGCTTAGTTTCATAGTTTCTGAGATCCAGTTAACTGGAAAACAATTTTTATTTCTCCTTCATAGCTAGCAGGGCAAGATAGAAAAAAAAAAAAAAAAGTAAGGACCAACTATTGCTTATCTCTGTCATGGGAATTAACTTGGGAAATTAGCTGTAGACTTGTGTGTTATACTATACACTGTGGCTGCTGTACCAGATTGATTTTCTCAGCAACAACAACAACATCCCTAGAGTTTCCATATTAATTTTGAGAGAATTGAATTATATTTTAAAACTTTAAAATAAATTATGGTTGTCATTTCACGTATTTGCCTAATATCAACTTTCTACCCATATCTCATAGATTTGTATATCTGAACGTAGTGGGCATTATTATGTCCAACTTTATTGTATGAAATTACTTACTGGGTGGTACGCAGTGTGTGCTGATGTGTGTTTATTTGTTGGGAGTATTCTAAAGAAATTGAAACAACAGATTTCAGATCTTACTGAGATAAATGACACACAAACACCAGGAAATTATGTTTTACTGAATTTCCTGCTGATTTAACCTCCCCTCTCATATCTACAATTATATGGAGGAGATTCCAGTCGCCATGCCGTTTCAGAAGTTGTCTCTGAAACAAATATATTCCCAAAGTCCAAGTAATGTCACACTTAAAAGTTAAAAATAGAGACTAAAATGATTACTCAGTGGTTAGGAGCAGTGGCTGCTCTTCTAGAGGACCTGGGTTCAATTCTCAGCACCCATCTGGCAGATCACAGCTGTCTTTTACTCCAGTCCTAGGTGATCTGATACTCTTATATAGACATACATGTACACAAAACATCAATGCAGGTAGGAAAAAAGTAAAAAATAATCCATAATTCAGTTTATGACATCATTGGCTCTCAGCCCACTCTGGTCCATGTATCTATCTATATATCTATCTATGTATTACATATCTATCTATCTATCTATCTATCTATCTATCTATCTATCTATCTACCTATCTATCTATGGTTCAAATCAGCTTCCATTTAGAAGATACAGCAGGGTGGTTTCTTAAACTTCGTTTAACAGGTGGATTCTCCTTCATCTTTTTTCACTGCCAATTCACTTGCATTAGAAAAACAAGTTGTTAGCCCAATTGAGATCTTTTCAATATGAATATTGATGACTCTGTCCTGTTTAACATGGTCCTCAAACACCCATGCTTTCTGTGAATTGGTAGATTAATGTGAATGAGGGCTCTCACTTTTTATTCATGGAATTGATAAAGTTTCTTCCTTTTGCACCTGTCTATAATAAACATGTTGAATAAGAGGAATCTTTAAGAGCTTTCTTCTTAACCAACTTTTACTTGACAATCTTCAAGTATACAGAGTTGAAAATAATATACCTAAATGACAAATATACTACTTTCACTTTGACTCAATTTTTTTTTTTTTTTTTTTTTTTTTTTTTTTTTTTTGGTTTTTCAAGACAGGGTTTCTCTGTGTAGACCTGGCTGTCCTGGAACTCACTCTGTAGACCAGGCTGGCCTAGAACTCAGAAATCCATCTGCCTCTGCCTCCTGAGTGCTGGGATTAAAGGCGTACGCCACCACTGCCCGACTTTGACACAAATTTTAATATGACGAAGCAATTGTTCTTAAGATCACATTCAGATGTTTAATGAAGTGTGTGGCTGGAGGCCATTTTCTAGCCTACATGGGTACTACATACACTCAGTGTTGAGGCAAACATAAAAATCTATACACATAAAATAAAATAAGATTAAAAAATTTACAAGACTACAAACAAATATACAGGGAAAGCTACCATTTTCAAACTTTTAATTGACGCATTCATCATTTTTAGGTAAGCAATTATTAGGTTTTCTCCTCTTATTTTTATTTAAGAGTGAAAATTGTGTATATTGTTTATGTGTAATATGGTGTTTTAAAATATGTAAGCAGCAAAAGAAGAGTTGGAGGCAGAAAGATGCATTGGTCTCAGCCTCTCAAATCAGTAAGAACAGGCGTGTGCACTGGGCCCAACTACTACTTATTGTTCCTTTTCAACCAAAAAGGATATGCTTTCACACAACCTTCATTGTCAGATACTTGTCATGGCACATGACTTCTATTTAATCCCTAAGATTGTATTTAACCCTTAGCCATTATAAGGCATCAGATCATAATGACATACTGTACTTGTCAACTTTCTTTAGTGAATTTTGGTCTAGGACCTCTCTTTTAAGATCGCTTTAAGAATCAGTTACTTTGTGGGTTGTTCTTCAATCCAGATGTGTTCCATGCTCACCCACTTTTTTCTTTCAAAACAGGGTTTCTCTGTGTAGCCCTGGCAGTCATGGAGCTCACTCTGTAGACTAGGGTGACATTGAACTCAAAGACTGGCCTGCTTCTGCCTCCTGAGTACTGAGATTAAAGGCATATGCCACCACTGCCCAGCTCCACCCACCACTTTATTGAGAACACATTTTCAATCTGACTCCTGTACTTTCACTTTTCACCCTTTGAGAATTTTCTGGCAGTGTATCATAGCAAGATGGCCCAGAGTTGATGTAGATACTGTATTGCTCCAGTCTTGTTGCCTATGAGTTCATATACATACAAGAGTACCTGTGTGCATACACAGTTAAATCTGCATTTTTGAGAAACTGTGAATTGTGCTATCAGCACTTTCATTCAAAGGTGACAATGCTTGCTCTAGTTTTATCCCTTCTGTTACAATAGTGACTCCCTCCTCCAACAATTGCTTCCAGTGTCTTTATATATCTGATCAACCCTACACATGCATTCATCCTTTCCAAGTCATCCTCTCTTTCTCTTAGAACTCCCTCACTCGGAATTAGCCACGCCAACACAGATGCAAAGGTGGTTTCCCACATTTGGCTTTTGAGGCTTCAATGTTTTATCGGTGTGAGCTCCCTAAATCCACTCCCCAGGCTTCCTAAACTACCCTCGTTCACCCTTGCACTGGCACTGGATGGACACCCTCTTCATTCACTTAGTTTCCAGGCTAGCATTATGTGCAGCCCATCTCCTTCCTCCATGCTCACCTTGCTACTTGGTCCAAGCTCCCCTTTGTAGGGATGCACCAATTACTTTTCTTGGACACTGACTCTCCATGTTGTGCTTCAACTGCCATGGATGCCCTCTTCATCTTCTTTGAGTTCTAGCACTGGGTTTACAGCCACTTCTGGTTTCTCTGAGGGTTCTTATGTCTTCCTGCTCCTAGACTCAATCTTCAAAGAAGACCATTCCATAATCTCACTAATGTCACAGTGATTGGTCTGAGCCCACAGTGTTCCTGTTTTACATTCACTGTTTGATTTGCTTGATCTCTTACCCCTTGACTAGAATGCTCTTTTCACCTCTTGGGTTCTAACTCATCCAGCAAAGCAGTTGTCGCAGCTACCTGTATGGAACACCTCCAGAATCAGGATTGCTTGCCTATTTTATTCCTAGCTCCCACTGGAAATCTGCTGAGCGTAGAGACAATCCCCACCTTCCATCTTACTGCACCAAAGACTACACTCCCAGCCCTACTGTGTGAGCCCCCACCTAATTTTTACTGCAGGTTTCCTGGATTTTCTTCCACTCTTCTAGTAATGATAATAATACTATGGAGGACATGGAGACAGGCTAAGAATGGCTCATAGTAGTGTTGTTCAAAACTATAAAGAACCACATTTTTCCATCTTATACAGTCTGTGCTGTGCTTTCTTGTCATGGTCTTTTCTCTCTCTATAACTGTAGTCAAAATAAATACATTACAGCCAAATTTGTTTCTGTTCCAAGTATTTTATCACAGCAACAAAGATGAACCTGGACTGCTTCAAAATGCCTCTGTGTGGTCTGGTTACATCTTCTTTCTTTTCTTTCTTTCTTTCTTTCTTTCTTTCTTTCTTTCTTTCTTTCTTTCTTTTTTTCATGCCTGTTAAGGATTTTTTTTAATTTTTTTAATTTTTTGATACTTTATTTACATTTCCAATGTTTCCCCCTTTCTAGGTCTCCTCTTTGGAAACCGCCTATCCCCTCCCCCTTCCCCACCTCTATGAGGGAATTCCACCTCCCACCCACCCACCCGCCCACTCCCATATTCCCACCTTGACATTCCCCTTTACTGGGGCCTCTCCTCCCCCCTGATGGCCAACAAGACCCTCCTCTGCCACATATGTGGTCCGAACCATGGGTCCCTCCATGTGTATTCTTTGGTTGGTGGTCCAGCCTCCAGGAGGACCGGGGGGGAGGGGTCAGGCCAGTTGACACTGTAGCTCCCTCCATGGGACTGCAAACTC
>JAPYYD010000980.1:0-35191 GCA_028551405.1 Uromys caudimaculatus | reverse complement strand
CCTGGAAATAGCTAGCACAAAACAGGATAAGGAACTTTGAGAATTAGATGTTTGTTGGTTGGTTGGTTGGGTTTTTTTATTTGTTTGTTTTATTTGTTTGTTGTTTTTGTTTTGTTTTTGAGCCCGGATTTCTCTATGTAGCCTTGGCTCTCCTGGAACTCATTCTGTATGTAGACTAGGCTGCCTTGAGCCCACAGAGATCTGCCTGTCTCTATTCCCCTAAGTGCTAGAATTAAAGGTGTGAGCCACCACTGTCCAAAGAAATTGTGCTTAAAGATAAGCCTTGGCCACTCATTGGCTGTGCTGTCCCTCTTTGTGTCTGGCACTTGCAGATTTTGCAGGAAGTCTCTAATTGAAGACCCTGTCCTCCCACAGTTCCCATTCTCTGGGCCCTCTCCTTTCTGTCCCTTGCTAGCCACTTGGTCCTGGGGCCTGTTCATTGTCTATCACTGTCCTTTCACCAGTTCTAGGGGGCATAGTTTGTGGGCTTTAAGCCTAGACCACAGTACTGGTGCCCTGATACCAGCTACACCTTTTCTATGTAACCTTTCTTTAAAAATATGTGTAGGGTCCTGGGGATGTAACTCAATACCCACCAATCTCAAGACCCTGAGTTTAAGCCCTAGGACTGTAAAACGAGTGTGTGTGTGTGTGTGTGTGTGTGTGTGTGTGTGTGTGTGTGTGTGTACATGTATAACATGTATGTCTGATTATGGGTGTGTGCATGAAAGTTCAGATGCCCATAGAAGCCAGGAGCTGGGAACCAAACGAGTCATATGTGCACTTAATTGCAAGCCATCTCTCCACCCTCTCCACTGTCCTTGTAACCTCGTCCAAGCATCCTCCCAGAATGAACACGGGGTCTCGTTTCTCGGTGGTTAGAATGGTTGCGGCCATGTTCCCCTCTGCTACCTTTCTGCCCACCAGTCTGAGGCACTCTCTCTGCCTGAGTGAAGGTGTTGTTAGCTCAAGGAGGCTTTGAGATACTTCCATGCAGAAACACACAAAGTGCTTCCACCTCAGGCTGTTGTGGTCTGATCCATCCGTCTGTCAGCTTCCGGACCCTAGTTGTGAATTTCCTGATCCACACACATCTCAAAATGTTTACAGGATGGCAGGGTGAGAGCTTAGCAGGGTCTTCTTTGTCTTTTAAAGAAATGTGTGCCTGTGCATGTGTTTGTGTGTGCATGTGCATATGTGTGCATGTATGCACGTGCGCGCGCACGCGTGTGTGTGTGTGTGTGTGTGTGTGTGTGTGTGTGTGTGTGCGTGTGCGCACGCGCATTGTTTGCGTGTGTGTGTGTGTGCATGTGTGTTCTCCCACACGAGCGAGAATAGTGGCATGCGTGTGAAGAGCAGAGGACAGCTTGCAGGAGTTCTCTTTTTACCACGAGTGTCCTGATGATCAAACTTAAGGTGGTCAGGCTTGGGGCAAACACCTTTACACTAAACCAATTGATGGGCTCTCTCTACTTTGTTTATTCCACAAAAACATCTTTGAAGAAGAAACTCACCCTAACTCACCTTTATAACAGCAATGACAAAAAAGGAGGAGCCACTTCATCTCAGAGTAAGGGACAGTCCTAAGCCATTGCTTTAATTTCACATCCTTTGTTGAGGTAGGATTTGCTCTGAGGTGTGTATAGTCCAAGCTGGTCCCCAGCTCCAGATCCTCCTGAGTGCTGGGATTATAAATGTGTGCCACCACACCTAACTATTACATATTTTGTATGTGCTTTGCCTTCTGTGAATCTGCCTTTATGGACAGGTTTCCAAGTAAATATTTGAATTTTGATTTATAAACTTTTTTTGTGGTATTCTGGTATTTGTTTTTCACTCAACAAATAATGACAGAGCAGCTCCCAGCAGTCTGGTGGTGTCTGAGGAACTGAGATGCAGAAATGATAAGGCCCTAGGCTTGTGAGAATGGAGCTTCTTGTGAGAACAGTAAGTCGAATCCATTGCAGGTGGGGACTTTGAGAGGGACCAGGGAAAGGAGCTCAGGGGCTAGGAATGGTGTGGGGCCTCTGAGGTGCCTTCAAGGAGTTCACAGTGGTAGGGATTTAGTCAGAGGAATGGAGGAAGAGATTGAGAAGAGCAAGTTAATTGCTGTTCTTAGAAATTGAGATCTTGGCGCGTTGCGATGGCTCAACAGGTTAAGCACCTGCGATGGAAGCTTGCCGACCCAAGTGGAATTCCAGGACCTCATTGAAGGTTAAGGAAGAGAACCCAGTTTCACAAGGCTGTCCTCTGATCTCCACACATCTGCTCCATGTGTCCCACCCATCCCCAAGAATAAGAACAATAAATGAGGTTTTTAAAAAGCAAGAAATTGAGGGGGGGGGGGAGGAAACAGAGGAGCGCTTGTAAGATGTCCAGGAATGCCTGATCTAGAACATTCCTATAATCCCAGGCACTGGAGAAATAGAGATGGGACTATTTTGAGTTCAAGTCCAGCCTGGACTGCACAGCGAGACCTTGTCTCAAAAACTAAATGAATGGAAAGAGTATCTGGGAGGGCCAGGGGGGTACTGTGAACATGGGCAGGTGTGTTCTTATGTAGCTCAGCACAGCAAATGAATGCGGAGCCTGGAAATCTTCCCAGCCCTCTGTCCTTCCCTCCCCTGCTTGCATGTCCATGGCATGTAGCATGTGTGGAGGCCAGGAAACATCCTTACCTGTCTGTCCTCACCTTCTCCCTTGCCCGGGACAGTGTCTCTTGTTGACTACGGACTACTCCAGGCTAACAGCAGGGATTCTATTGGCTTCTCTACCTCTCATTTTGCCATAGGGAGATTACAGACATGAGCTCTCACACCTGCCTGTTACTTACTACATGACTTCTGAGGATTCAGAGTCAGGTCTTCTTTTATGCACAGCAAGCGTTTAACCCATTGAGCCTCCCCCGTCCCGTATCAAGCATTTTAGAATTATTACCCTAGAATGTATAACTAGGAATATTTAAAGCTCTGTCCTGTGGCCTTTGTAAGGGAGCTGGATGAGGCCGTCTATTTCCAAGCAACAGTGGGAAACCTATTTCTCCCTTACCCCCACATGGCACTCTTTTTGTGGGCAGCCCTTTACTAGGAACAACCAGTCTGATTATTATTATAAGTCCTTAAAAAACAACAACAACAACAACTAATAGCTTCAGTGTCTGTTTCTTTTCTTCAGTGTTGCCAGGGGAAAGCCTGAGGAACTCTGCCTAGCACCTTCTAATTTGCTGTTCCATTCTTTGGTACAGAACAAATGTCTAAAGCGTTCCAAACGCTTAGCCTGCACTTGGACAGATCCCTTGACTTTTAGTCCCCTCAGGTTTAATTCTGTATTGCAGGGGAAAGAGCATACATATGTTCCCGGAAATGTTATAGGGTACGTGGAGAATCCTTTGAAATATCTGCGGGGATCCTGCAGACTGGGAAGGTTTGCTGAGCTAACCAGCAAGAACACCCTGTAAGGGAAGTCTGTTTTCCTGGAAATGGGGGTGCAGTGACCCAGCTTCCCAGGCATGTCTTCTGGGTCTCCAAGCACCTTGTTGGTATTTCTTCTCTGAGTAAGAAGACTGGGCTTCTTGTTTGTGTGTCCTTCCAGGAGGCCCTAGAAGGAGTCGTTTGCATCTGAGAGTAATTAATCGTGAGCTGAGATCTCAGGGTTATCTGGTCCAACAGTTTGTGTCTGGCGTCTGCTGGAACACCTGCAGCGGTAGAACAGCCCAGAGCATACTGAGTCCCCCCCTCATCCACGTGATGGCCCTTCACTCCTTAGAGAGGGCCCTCTGGACATGATTTTGAATATCTGGAGCCTGCATTCTACACCAGACCATCTGGAATGGTGTGTTCCAGACCAAAGCAATCCCCAGGCACCATGGAAAACAGCAGCCTCCTTTTTGGGGGGACCCATGCATGTGACTGACAATTCAGGCATATTCTCTCTCCATACACTCTTCTGCCCACCCTGACCCGTAGAAAGCTGTGCACTACAGTTTCATCTCTGCTAATCTTTACCCTGATCTCTTCATTTTATTCCCAGAGGAGTGTAGGGGTTAGATGTGAGGACTCTCTCTCTGGTCAACAGAAGTTCAAATTCTACTATGAGGCTTAGACAGAAAGTTTCCTTGTGCCCCAGTGTCCTTATCTGCAACAGAGACTCTTAGCCACCCTGGCCTGTTAGTTTTTAGTTCAGATTCAGTGAGTTAATACTACTAAATAAAGTGCCGAGCAGGGGACTAGAGAGATGATGGCCCAGCGGTTAAGAGCACCAACTGCTCTTCCAGAGGTCCTGAGTTCAATTCCCAGCAACCACATGGTGGCTCACAACTATCTGTAATGGGGTCTGATGCCCTCTTCTGGTGTGTCTGAAGAGAGCAATGGTGGTGTACTCATATACATAAAATAAAGAAGTAAATCTTTTTTTTTTAAAAAAAAAAAAGGTGCCAAGCAGGGCTGCCTGCATTGTATGTGCACAGGTCATGACCCAAATGTGGCAATGTGAGGACACGTTGTGGGAGTCAGTTCTTTCCTTCCACCATGGGTGTTTTGTGAATTGGTCTCAGGTTAAACAGGCTTGATGGTAAGTGCCTCTCCTCACTGTGCTGGTTAGGGTTTGGTTTTGGTTTGGTTTTGTTCTGTTTGTTTTTTGTCAACTTGACACAAGCTAAAGTCATCGGAGAAGAAACCTCAGTTGAGAAAATGACTCCATCAGATTGTCCTATAGGCAAGTCTGTGGGGCACTTTCTTGATTAATGATTGATGTGGAAGCATCCATTCCACAGAGGGCAGTGCTATCCCTATGCTGGTGGAAAGAAAATCAGGCCAACCTCACCCCCCCCCCCCCCCCCCCCCCCCCCCCCCCCCCCCCCCCCCCCCCCCCCCCCCCCCCCCCCCCCCCCCCCCCCCCCCCACACCCCCACACCCCCAGTAGGTTGAGGAAGCAATGAGGAACAAGCCAGTAAGCAGTACTCCTCCGTGGCCTCTGCTTCAGTTCCTGCCTCCAGGTTCTTTCAGTGAGTTCCTGCCTTCCCTCAGTGATGCACTATAACCTATAAGCAAGATAAACCCTTTCCTTTCCAGGCTGCTTCTGGTCATGGTCTTTATCACGGCAATGGAAAGCAAACCAAGACCCATCCCTCCAGCCCTGTGCGTTGTGTCACTGAATATGGAACCCAAGGCCTCAGGCATCCTGAGGTGCTCAAACACAGAGCTGTTTGTCTCCAGCCTTTGATGCTATTTTAAATCTTTCAGAACTTCTTCATGATACTTGACCTAGATGAACAGTCTGTGTAAATCTCTCCGTGGATTTCTTCTCCATTTCTCGTGAATCTGATTTTCTATAGGCTTCTACCTTCAGGAGTATTTCTCACTCATCAAATACTGATTTACACTTCTTTGGGTTCGAGGCTCTTCTGAACACTGGCCACAGCAGGAAGACGCGTGTCCTGGGACCCCTCCGTGTGACTCATTGGCTCTCTCCAGTCCAACGCGTGGGCATTAACTCTCGAGATCATAACTGCTACTTTCACATTCTTTTTTCTGCTATTTTCCCCCTTTTAATTTTTTTATTATTATTGTGTACGTGTGTGCACAAGACACCTATGTGGAAGTCAGAGAACAGCTTTGTGGAACTGTCATGTGTGTTCCAGGGATTAAACCCAAAGTCATTGACTTGTGAAGCAAGTGCCGTTGCCTGCTGAGCTTCCTGCTGGCCCATCCTTTCTGCTATTTTCTGTTCTTATTAGGGACTATCTTTCCATAGCATACTTAGGAGAAAGACTCAAAACCATAGGTCCTGATGACATCTACCCAACTCTGGCAGACGTTAGAGTGGATGTCTGTATCCATCAGCTCCTCATTCTTTTGATTTTTAATATTCATTTTTACCTTTGCCCGGCTGCAGGGAGCAGTCCATAGTTAAAAGCAATGCACTGTGCTCATGGGGTCACAGCTGTAACTTGGGGGACAATACAGATGTCTGTGTTATCCCAGCCTGAAGACTCAGCACCGTTTCCTTTGTGCTCTGAAGGGCTCAAGTCAAAGCATCTGTGAAATGCACCACAGGGGCTGGAGAGACAGAAAATATCAGGAAAATGCTTGCCATGGAGTCATAGGAACCAGAGTTCAAGCCCCAAGCCCACAGTTTTTCTTAAAAGCCAGGCGTGGTGCCAGGAGGGGGAGATGGGTAGATGGAAGGCCTGCTGCTGTACCTAGCCTCCTTGGTGAGCTGCAGGCGGGGTGGGGGGGTGGCACCTTGTTTCAAAAAACACGCTGGACAACACCTGGAGATGACCTATGGCCTCAGTACCCATGTGCAAGCATATGCATCCACATCCTTGTACAGATGCACACCTCCAGAAACATGCATACCCACAAAAGACATCTCATAAAATTAACTTTTGGAGTCGTAACAAATTATACAACTGTTTTTTGTTTTGTTTGTTTGTTGGTTTGGTTTGGTTTTGTTTTTGAGACAGGGTCCCACTGTGAAACTCTGGCTGTCCTGGAACTCAGAGATCTACTTGCCTCTGCCTCCCAATTATTGGGATTAAAGGCATGCCCTGCTACACCTGGCTTCAAATTATACACTAGTATCACCATTTAGAGTCGAAATCGCTCTAAATTTTAGAATAATAATATTCCATGGCCATTCCCTTCAAAGTCAGTAGTTCTTCTATAGCCAGCCTTTAATTCTGGCAATTCTAGTCTTTATCTCTATTGTTTAGACTTTTCCAGAATGACATCTAGGGATTCATATATGTGCAGCCTTGGGACCCTTGCTTCCTTCTCTCAGGGATATCTGTCCATGTGGCCGCCTGGAGCTGTGGTTCTTCATCACTACATAGTATTCCGTGGTGTGGATGAGCTTGTTTATCCAATCATTCAGTCACTGAGGAAGATTCCAGCGGTTTCTAGTTTTCACATTCATATTAGTTTTGGTTTTTTTTTTTTTTTCTTTCATTTATCTATTTTATTGAGTGTAAGGTGGAAGAGGGTAAATGGGTCAAGAGGGAGGGAGGGAGGGCAGTCTTTCCATGCTGGGTTGATCCGTGCCTTGGGAAGGAAGGCAGTCAGTCCCAATGGGCTGGTACGTATTTGCGGTGCACAGTGCTTCATCGAGGAAAAGACTGGTTCTGGCCTCCCTTTTGATTCTCAAAGGGCAGTCTGGGAACCCTCTCCCCATAAGTCTCCTGGTACAACCTCCTACATAGAGAGCTTCCTTAAACACGACGCCATCTCCGGGCTGCAACCACTTGCTTCCCCGGCCTCCTCTCACCCTGGCCGGCTCATGGCAGGCACTACCCTCATATTAGTTTTTATGAGGGAAAATCCCCCCCCACCCCCAGGGTTTCTCTGTGTAGCCTTGGCTGTCCTGGAACTCACTCTGTAGACCAGGCTGGCCTCGAACTCACAGAGATCCGCTTGCCTCTGCCTCCTGAGTGTTGGGAACAAAGGTCTGTACTGTTAGCACCATCCAGCTTGTAAGTCTTTGAACTCATTACCTGTGATGGTTAGGCTTAACTGTCAATTTGACACCACCTAGAATCACCTGGGATGAAAGTCTCAATGAGGAATTGTCAACATTAGGTTAGCCTGTGAGTATATCTGTGGAAGATCTTCTTAATAGGCTGATCTGAGACAACCCAGCCCCCTGTGGGTGGCACCATTCTCTAGGCTCAAGCAAACAAGCAAGCAAACAAGTGAACATTTGCAAACAAATGCATGCATTTGTTTCTTTCTGATCTTGGCTATGGCTAGCTGTTTCAAGGTTCTGTCTTGATTTTTTTTTTTTTTTTTTTTTTTTCATAATGGTGGATGGATTATGCCCTGGAATTGTAAGCTGAATTAAATTCTGTTTTCCCTAGGTTGCCTTTTTCCCCCTTTCCAGGATATATTATTACAGCAACAGAAATGAAACTAGAACAATATCTTTTTTTCTGTGAGACAGTCTCATGCAACCTAGGCTGGTCTCAAACTCCCCACATAGCCAAGGGTAACCTTGAATTTCTGATCCTCCTGCCTCTGTTCTCTGATTGTTGGGATTACAGCCCTGCACCATTATGTCTCATTTATATGATACTAGGGCAAACTCTTATCAGCTGAGCTATATTCTCAGCCTTGAGTTGATATCTCTATGGATTAAAAAATAAAATTAAATATGACATCATAAGCTGGTATGGTGGTACAAGCCTTAGTCCCAGTTACTGGGAAGACTGAGGCAACAAGAGACAAGAGCCTATCTTTGTTTGACAGTAGTTTGAGTCCAGCCCGGGCTACATAACTAGACTCTTATCGCAAAACAAACACCATTGAGTACTGAGGATAGGATAAAGATGCTAAAGGTGGGACAGTCAAGGTGCAGGATCAGACTGGGTTTGTCCTTTCAGCTTTAGGCATGTGGGAAGAAAGGGGAGGTAAGCAGTAGAATGTAGACACTGCCATTGTCCTACACAAAGGGGACATTGGTCGTGGAGACTCTATTCAAGGGAGCTGTGCGAGGGAAATGGGGAAGAGGCTTGGGGATTTAAGTTGTTTCTGAAGGGTATTCCCAAATCCTGCTCTGGGTAATTCCCTGACTACCATTTAATCAGCTCCATTAAACCCTGCCCTGTCTAGTGCACTGTGGTCCAGACACGACTCTCCTGGGCTCCCAGTAATAGCTCAATTGTGTGTAAGTGGCTGTGAAGAGGCTCTGTGTGCTAGATGAATAGGACTCATCTCCATGGAAACCAGCCCTGGCTGAGGGCCTGACCTTTGACCCACTTGTTGCCACCATACTGTTAACCACTGGTGCCTATTGGATGCAGAGAGAGGGCAAGGAAATGGCTGTCAGAGTTGCTTTCATTTGCCTTCAGTTTAAGTCTAGGTATGTACTAAGTAGAAATAAGACACCAATATTAACCCAAAGCAAAACAAACAAACAAACATTATTTTGACAATAGATTCTGCCCCTGTCTCCTTGTCGTACAGGACAGATCTTAACAATGTGCTCAGTTGGTTGCCATCATCCTCTGGGCTTTTAGACACTGCAGGAAGAAGGAGGTTTCTATTCCAGTAATATAGGCCTTGTGGTGTCGCCATGAGCAATGTGTCTTCTGTCCAGTGAGTGACCAAGAGGCTGCTCGGCCTTATACCTGTGATGTGCTCCACCAAACCAGGTGTTAGTCATGCATCTTTTAGAGATGACAGCAACAAAACTCTGCTGCCTAGCAACTACATAGGTCAGGGCAAGATGACTTTAGCAACCCTGAGAGGAGTAATGAGCTCAGGCCCTATGGCTGTGGGTGAACATGTGGCCCTGTATTGCCCTGTAGCACCCTGTTCAGAGTAGCAGAGCTTTCCTGACTCCATTCTTTGATCTGGGTCATGGACAGCTTCTTGATTTTAGAAGCAGGTCCTCCCAGGTTCTGCTGTAGAGGGGTCTCTGGCCTGGGGCAGGGTCCTGGTTGCTCCCTACCGCATGGTGCTCCTTCTGGTGCATCCCTAGAGACCCATACATTCTGTTTATCTGTTTGCTTTATTTGCATCAGGGTTTTGCTCTGTAGGCCAGGCAGGCTGACACTTGTCCTACAGCAATCCTCCTGCCTCAGCCTCAAAAGTGTCAAGACTAGAGGCATGTATCACCATGTCCAGCAAAACCCAAACTTTCTCAGGGACTGTTTCAAAATAAAGGTAACTTGAAGATTCTGGGCTCCTCTGCTTGGGCCACCCAGTGAATAAGACAAATGAGGTAACGTCTTAAATATAAAATGTTTGTGGCCAGAGATATGGCTCAACTGGTAGGGTACATACCCAGCATATAGGACGGCCGAGGTTTTATTTCTAACACCAAGTCAGATATTGCGGCACACTCTGTAGTCCACAGATTCAGGAAGTAGAGCCAGGAAGGTCAAACATTCAAGGTCACCCTCAGATACTTGGTGAGTTCAAGACCAGTTTAGAGTAAATTAGAGCCGATGTTGTAAAGGAAAGAAAAGGGAAGCTTGATAAATTCTGTAAGTGGAAAAGGAGAGAGCCTTAGTGACCGTGGGCTGTGCGTTCATTGGCCAAGGCTCCAGGCTCAGCTCCTCGAAGAAAGTCAGAATGAAGACTGTGACAGTTCTGCTTTTAGTCTCAGATGCCTCGTAAGTCTCCCGGCTTTCTAGGACTGTAGGATGGTGAGGACAAGAAAGAAGTGAGGGATTTCAGGGACATTTGTGATGACTGAAATGGACAAATCCAAAGCCTGCTGACCACCACACCATCAAAGGCACCAGCTTGTCCTATGCTGTGTTCTTGAGACCTTAGATTAGGGTGGTGTCTCCAGGCCTCTTGTTAATTCTCTTATCTCTTTAGATCCAAATTAATCTGATTGTCTGCCTCTGCCAGCTCTTGCTAAGGTGATGCTTTCTAGAACTATCTGGCTTAGTTTTCCTATCTACCCTGGAGTGCGGTCCCAGAAATGACTGTTTCAAACACTGTAGGACACCCCGAATACTACAGGAATTCCTAGACAGTTTGGCTTGCTTTGCTTTCATTTCTATGTGCCACTCAGCCATGTCTTAGGTTCCGGGATACCCCACTCAAAGGTCTCCATTCTAATTGTGCTTTCTGGCTGGAACGTTGGTGACCCTGAGGTCTGCAGTGTGGCTGTCTCTATGGCTGTCACTTGCTTCACAGAAGCTTCACATTTGTGGAGTAGCAGCCCTTTCCTTGGGCTTCAGGAAAGCCTACACCAGCATCCTCTATAAGGTCATGCACAGTAAGTGGTTCAATATGCTTTTCCATTCCCAGAAAGTGCCATTAGCAGCTCACTATAAGGTCTATTTACAGGAGGTTGGGTCCCCGGATAGCATTCCCAATGCCTGAGTTGTGGGGAGCCGGAAATACACGTATATTTAACCCAGGGCTTGCAAAAGGGAGAAGCTGCATCCCCTCATTCTGCAGCTGTGTAAACAGTAGGGGGCAGGGGACAAAGTTAAAGATAATGCTGAGACAAGGAGAGGTGGGGGGAGAAATGGGGGTACCAGATTGTAAAGGGTGGGGAGGGACCAGAGCATGGGACACAAAGGCGAGCGAGCACACAGGTTCCCAGGTTTCTCATTCCTAAGACACATGCACGCTCATCAGTGCTGGAGCGATGGGGTGGGGATGAAAAATGCTAGAGCCTGGGTTGTCAGGGCCAGATTAGACAGGCAGGCCAGGGCAGGTGATGGCAGTCCGGATGAGAGATGTTTCCGCTCTGGACAGCTCTGGGCCTCTGGGGTCAACAGGAGGAAAGACTCTCATTCCCTGTCCCAGGTCAGGCAGAGACCTAAGTAATGATGAGATCCCAGCTGTATGCCCAGGAGAGTTCCTGCATGAGGCAGCAAAAGATGGGGTAGAGACTCAGACAGAAGTCCTACCCTAAGCTAGTATGGACGAAAGGGCAACACAGAAATTGTCTGCATCCTTCACACTTCATGAGGGGTTTGTGGGAAAGAGAGGACCTAGGAAATCAGGGTAGTATCTGCCATATCTGCAGCCAGAGGAGGGTTGTCCAACATCAGCCTGGCTGGGACACTTGCTTTCCAGGTCTCCTGTCACTAAGCATCTTCCCTTCCACAGAGTCAGTACTTAGCACCCCCAGATGCTTCACCTCATCCATTGCTCCCACGGTGCTCCTTTCCATTCTGATGATGGCTAGTAGCAAGTTTCAATTTATCCCTTCAGCTCATATTATATTATTACCCTCTGGCACCGTTCTAGAAAAATCTGTGTAAAAATCACAGAGTGGATAGAAGACACCCAGTCCACTGCCTCCACAGTAGTACTGAAGTACTGTGGCGTTTCCTGGGGGGAAAAAAATCAAGAGAGCTCTGCAGACAGCTGTCCACACTGTGCTGAGGGCATGAGGACCTATCTCTTTTGTGGCCACATCAGGGAGTGAGGACTCTGGATGACCGGAGGAAACCTCACAGCAGCTGGGAAAAGAGAGTATGGGGACCCCAGGGAGGGTCCCCAAGTATTTGGGAGGAGCCCACACGCATTATACAGGGAACCTCAATGTGCCAGCTAAATCCAAAAAGGAAAATAGGGTGTGTAATCCTCCAAACCAGGCCCCCTATGGATTCAGCCTCTGCCCACTCTGTGCTGGTTAGTTGATGTCAACTTGACATAGACCAGAGTCACCTGGGAAGAGAGAATTTCGATTTAGGAACTGTTTCCATCAGACTGGCCTGTGGGAGTGCCTGTGAGACACTCTCTTGACTAATGATTGATGTGGGCTCACCCAAGCCTGTGGACAGTGCCTTCCCTGGACTGGTCCTGGTTGTGGAGGATAGTAAACGAAGCAAACTGGAAGCAAGCCAGTAGGCAGAGTTCCTCTGTGGTCTCTGCTTCAGTTCTAGCCTCGGCTTCCTTCAGTGATGGAGTGTGACTTACCCTCTCCATCCTAAGTTTCTTTTGATCAATGTTTTATCACAACAGAAAAGTAAGCTAAAGGCAGCCTGTTACTATCTCTTTTCTGCACAGTAGTCAGAAAATTGTTTTTAAATGTATAACAGTGCCGGAGGCTGGGTAGCTCAGTGGAAGTGCTTGCCTAGCATCATGTAAGCCTCTGGGCTAAATATCTAGTACTACAATGCAAACAGATAACAGCATGTGTGAACATGCGTGTATGTGATGAAGTCCACCAGCAGGTCCCTCCCAGGAAAAGTCTTCAGCATTATCCTGTGATTGAGCACAGCCTAGTGGGGCTGTCTGGGGTGGTGGGGTGGCTCTATTTCTTCCACATCTTCCTCCCCACAGTAGGCTGGGGTGCTGGCGAGACACAGACTTAGACTTGTCTGTGTTTATGGGCGTTCTGAAGACCCAAGGTCAGTCCTTATGTTTATGTGGCAGATGCTTTATCAATCGAGCCTTCTTCCTGTATCCGGAATCAATCACTCTCCCTCTCTGTTTCTCTCTCACATACACAAGTGTGAGGGAGCAAGTTTCTACCTTCTCACAGAAGCCAGAAGGCATCCAGGGTCCTGCCCTCACTCCGTCTCACTCCTCTTAGAGTCTCTTCTCTCTCTCCATCACCCGCTGAGCCATCTCCCCAGCCCTTCCTAGGAAGCTGGGTATGTATGTATATGCATACGGGACATAATTCATTCATTCATTCATTCATTTATTTATTTATTTATTTTGGTTTTTCGAGACAGGGTTTCTTTGTATAGGCCTGGCTGTCCTGGAACTCACTCTGTAGACCAGGCTGGCCTCGAACTCAGAAATCCACCTGCCTCTGCCTCCCAAGTGCTGGGATTAAAGACGTGCGCCACCACTGCCCGGCACAGGACATCATCGTAGGTACCCAGCAGCCTCACACATGCATGGCCTTCCACCACATGATAGAGAGGATCTGATCCCTGCACGTCCCTTTCTCCTAGAAGTTCTAAAGGCTGCTGAGGAGCCATAGGTTGGCAAGGGTGTGATGTGGGCATCTCTCTCCCCCACCTCACAGTTGCCATCTGCGATGTGGAAAGACTGACTGAGGAGTATCCCCAGATAGCATCAACTGACAGTGACATTCGATAGATGGCGAATAGACTGAGCCCTGTGGGACACAGTTCAGTGCCTGTTAACAGCAGAAAAGGAGAATCCTGCAAACAGGGAGAGGAAGGAGAGAGATTTTTTTTTTTTCCTTCCTAAAACACAGTTAACAGTAAAAGCTGGTTGTCTTAGTCAGGGTTTCTATTCCTGCACAAACATCATGACCAAGAAGCAAGTTGGGGAGGAAAGGGTTTATTCGGCTTACACTTCCATGCTGCTGTTCATCACAAAAGGAAGTCAGGACTGGAACTCAAGCAGGTCAGGAAGCAGGAGCTGATGCAGAGGCCATGGAGGGATGTCACTTACTGGCTTACTGGCTTCTCCTGGCTTGCTCAGCTGGCTTTCTTATAGAGCCCAAGACTACCAGCCCACAGATGGTACCACTCACAAGGGGCCCTCCCCCCTTGATCACTAACTGAGAAAATGCCTTACCGCTGGATCTCATGGAGGCATTTTCTCAACTGAAGCTCCTTTCTCTGTGATAACTCCAGCCTGTGTCAAGCTGACACACAGAACCAGCCAGTACACCGGGGCTACTTTGGGGGCAAGTTGGATCTTAATGGGTATGTGAAATCTATGTCGTTTGTTTTTGTTTTTAAGGAAATGGAGAAAGGAAGGAAGCTAGAGGCTTTGAATTTGTTCTGCTAGCTTTGGAATTCTGCAAAATCAGGAAATCAGAGTGTACCAGTTCTCAGAGCAGTGACTTTTAACTTGATTGGGAAGGGCACACCCAAGGTCACCCTTTAAAAGGGTTTGTCTTCCTCCGCAACATTTTGTTTTACCCAGCGTGTCTTTTGGAGCTCAGCACTTTTGGCTTCTTCTTGCAGTGTGGGAAAACAAAATTGGAACATGACTGTTGCCTCTTAAGAGTGCTTTGTCTGGCCCCAGGGCCTTCTCCAGGGTGGAGCTCTGTAGAGGTTTGCTGATTGACTTACAGATGGAAGGCTACAGGAAAGGAGTGGAAGGAACAGGGGTGGGAGTGGGGGCTTCCTTCCACTCCTTGGCCCAGAGAATTGGATGTGTTTTTATGCAGTCCTTGTTCATGTAAGATAATTTAGGCTCTAGCTATATTTTTAGTTTATTGGTTTAAAACTTAAAAATAATAATAATTTGAATGTAGCCACCATTTATTTTTAGTATTGTAACTAAACTCTGTTAAGACACTGTTATTTTACTCTCTGAGGGCCTGGATAACTCTACGTGTCCAGGAATAGCCTGTTCTTGTTGCTCGGTGAATATTCCTTTCAGAACCACCCCGGTCCTTTCCCTCTGCACAAACTTAGATCTAAGACACATTTCAGAAGACAATGGGAATTTCTTCCACTACCTGGGCCTCGAGTTAAAACTGGACCATTTTTACTTTCAAGGCCCCAGAGGGAAGGAGTTGTGTTACTCTGTAGGTCTTTCTCAAACCCCACACTTCTCTCATGTATGTGCCCAGCTTTCTTCCCCTTGTGCCATGAGGCTGGAGACCTTCTCGCCTCTGGATCCTCCTGGCCGCTCCTGTTCATCTGGGGCTAGCAACAGGACTCCACATCAGATTAAGTCTGTGTCTCCACTTTTCTACACAGCGTGCTCAAGCAGGGGTTGGAGGGATTTCGATTGGGATGTAAATTGAATAAATAAATTAATTAATGGAGAACAATCTGAATTCTCTCCTTCTGAGGCTAGAGAGATGGCTCAGTGGGCAAAAATACCACAAGTGTGAGACTGAGGCCGAATTCCCAGCATCCACTTCCAAACCAGCATGGCCACATGTGCCTGTAATGCCAGCATTGGGGGGAACCGAGGCAGGTAAATTCTGACAGATCACTGACTAGCCAGCCAGCTTTCCAGTGAACTTCCTGTTCACAATACAGTAGAGAGTGATATAGAAGAAGACACCGGATAGCCTGCTCTGGTCTCCCCAGGTGTGCACACCCAAGCACGTATGTGCAACACACATACCACGCACATTCACACGTCATCTGTGGGGTACCCAAGTAACAGCAAGGGCAACCCCATATGCAGCCCTCGAGGCTTTATCTGCTAACCTTCCCCTCCACCCTGGTAGGCCTTCCTCACAGCAGATGTGCAAACATTGCCCACCCTGCCCTCGCCTTCAGCTTTGCTGTGATGCATAGTCACTGAACTCTGCTGGGCCCTCCCTATCCCTCCCTGGAGAAGGTAAGTATCTGGTGCATTTCCAACCTGCTAGCAGCCACCTCTGCTCAGGCCTGTGAAGGGTGATGTGTTCTGTTTCTCCTCCTTATAAACTTCATTCTCTGGCTCATTCAAGAAGTAGCCCCCCGCCCCCCCCCCCAAGACCTTAGTCTCCCCTCGTTTCTGCCTCCCTGTTGTTAGATGAGGCTGGTTTACATCAGACTTCCCTCACAGTCTGCAATCTTGAAGGTCTTAAACGAAAGGGCATGTTTTCCTTCCCTTTCCTCATTTAGATTACAGTTCTGTCACAGCCAGGCCTCCTGTCCATTGACAGACCTCAGTGCACCAAAATACCAGGGAAGGTGTCAGTCATGAGTAACTGTTAAGTTGCTTCTGATGTGACCAAGCAAAGTTGGTATCATTCAGTTCTGGTTATCACCCCTCCCACTTTCCCCCCCAGTTTATTAATAATCAGTTTTATTGCAGTTTTAAATATTAATTCTAGAACTGAGCATGGTGACACATACTTGTAATCCCAACACTTGGGAGGCAGAAGCAGGAGAATGACTGCAAGTTCAAACCCAGCATGGTCGCCATGGTGAGACCCTGTCTCCCTACCCACAAAACAAACAAACAAACAAATTAATAAATAAATAAAATTGCCAAGTCTAGGCTTGGAGCATATTTAATTCAGTGGTAGAGCATTTGCCCAGAGTACCCATTGCCCTTGGTCTAATCCCCAGTGCTACATATATACAGAAAAAAGAAACCACTGAATAGATGTTACAGCTACTCAGAACCTTAAGTGTTTAAGGTCACATCAACCCAGAGGCTGCGGAGATAGTGATGGGAAGCTTTTTAGTAATGTGGCCAGGACTCCCAGGCCTTATTTTGAGTTGCAAACGATTCATTTTGGTGCCTTATCCATGAAGAGTCTGTTATGACATAGTGCCCACCTCTGTACAAAGTCTAAGGAAGAACTGGGATGTGCCCAGTGGCTCTGCGTGGGAAAGCAGTGTTTACACGTTATTCACAGAGGACCCAGTGTTTTGAAATAATCTGGGTCTGACTAGCATAAGAGAACCTGGAAAGGGAGAGAAGAGGCCCAGGAGGGGAAGCTGGAGTGTGAGAGAAGCTACTTGGCCAGAGGCGAGCCCCTGGCATGAGACTCCGAAAGGCAGGATGCTGGTTCAGAATGAAAGCTGAGGTACTGGTGCCACACTTGACGAGACACTAGATATATAGTGTATCACATTTCATACACACAGGATGTCCTAAGGACCCAGTTACACATGCTTCTGCAGTCTTGTTAAGTGAGTTGTGAGAGACATTAATGCCAATTACAGACCACAGTGTGAATCGAGATCCCTAGAGATGGGAGATACGCTTACGTGCGCGCGCGCACACACACACACACACACACACACACACACACACACACACACTCCTTTTAAATAAAAACAACTCAACAGCGACCATGCACATTGTGAAGCCCCAGTCAGTCACCAGTGAAAGTTCAGGGGAAAGCTTCATTTGTCCGCTCACTCAATGGATAGTTCTCAAAGGTGTTGTTGAAAGTGATTTTTCATAAAGAAGAAAGGGAACAAGCTATATAGACCCATGGCAGAAAGACACTCCAGGCATAGTACAAACACCCTGAGGTGGGCTCATGACAGGCAGATTGGGAAGCGAGGAGCATTGTGGGTGGTCTGGATGGTGGCCTTGAAGAAGGTGCAATCAGAAAAGATGAACAGGAGGCCCCTCGAGGGGCTCTCTCACAGAGCACGCTGGAGTCTGGCCTCGTGGTTAGATGGACCAGGGTGGGGTCTGGTGTAAAGAAGTGATGTGATCTGACCCTTACTGGAGCTCTCCAACAGATGGTAAACTGGCAGAGAGGAGCCAAGGTAGAAAACACAGCTAGTCATGGGCAGTGCGAGAGAAATGGGGATGTGTAGAATAGAAGCTAGAAAAAGCCAGATTATAGGTCTGTTTCAAAGGGAGAGAGATACAGGACTTGCGCGCAGATAAGTACAGAGTTCAAGAGAAGGAAGAGTCAGGAATGCTGCCTGAGCAACAGGAAGGAAGGAGGAGCCATTGCCGGAAGTAGGGAAGGCAGTAGAAGGATCTGGGTCCTGAGGAAATGCTCAGGAGTGACTGAGATGCTTTGAAGGCATCCGGTGAGTAGGATGAAGTCAGTAAAGAGCTACCAGGAAACCATGAGCCCAGAGCAGCAGATCCCAGGGGACTGAGAGAAGAGAAAAGGCAGGGTTGCCTAGCAGGCATCACAGCCTTCACTCCTGCTAGAAGAAAGACTGAGAACTGCCGAACAGGGCTGACTGAACAGCCAGCGTGTGGGACTGGACGCTTGGCTTCCAGGAGTACAGCAAAAAGAAAAAAGAACCTGAGTCAGAAGCTGCAGAAGGAGGACTAAAGCTGGGACAGTGTTGTGGCAAAAGCAGGTCGTTGCTGCACACAAAAATGGACTAAGCGTTCCAATACAGCTGGGGGCAGAGACACATGCTCTCCCAAGTCCCAGCACACTTGAAACCTGATCTAGAGACACCAGTGTATTCCTGGCTCAGGTTCTCATGGCTAACAGGCAGGCTGGCTGTGGTCCACTATCGGCATAGGGGCGCAGGCCCTAGGAGCTTCTTTTCCGGTAGTTAAGGGCTGAAGTAGAGTTTCTATGCCAGGCATCACACTATGCCCTCTTCCATTTGGGGGAAGGGTGTAAGCTGACTAAACAGGCTTCTGGCAGGCTACAGTGCAAATAAGAAGACTGGAAAAGGACCATATGGTGAATTTCATGTTACAGCATTAGGCCCAAGGATCTCTTTATGGACCAATGAATATCCATCCCCTGAAGGGGTGTGGTCAAATGGAAGCCACCAGCAAAAGGCCACGTACCCACCGCTGCCCCAGGCAGCACAGCACTGCCTTGAGATGGCATGGGGGGATCTCCATCTGATGGCAGGCTGTTGTCTCTTCTGACTATCACATTCAGATAGGATGGCACACAGGGTGGACTTCATGTCACATTGTTATTTATTGCCACCAGTGGCAGCAAAGATCTGGCCTCCAGATGTGGCTTAGTCTTGCTCCGGGAGAAAACTGACATGGATAACTCAATAAGGTGGTGGTTGGGGGTAGGGGGAAGGGAGCAGGTTGTCTCAGCTTCCAATGTCTCCTAAGCTTTCAGACCTAAGGAGACTTCAGGTGCCTTCAAAGAAAAACTCAGTAAGATTGTAACGGAGTCTACTGCTCTGTGGATTCTAAAAGGCTAAAATATAAAGCAAGAGTTGGCTCTCACCTTTAATCCAGCACTCTGGAGACAGAGGCAGACACAAGCAGTAGGAGTTTGAGGCCAGCCTATTCTACACAGTGAGATTCAGGCCAGCTAGAGCTACATAGTGAGACCCTACCTCAAAACCAAACATAATAAAGGCAGGCTTGTTGGGGGGCTAGGGAGACAAGAACAAGGGAGAGCCATCTAAGATGGCCCAGGACTAACACACACACACACACACCCTCACCTACATACTCCAGATGGGCACACATGTGACTCACACCCGTTGTCTCAGTAGATCTGCCAGAGTTTTAAGAATATGAGTGCATCTGGTATGGCCTATTGAGTAGACCTGAGGTCTCCTGTCTTCTACACCTAGCTGTTCAAGGCTGAGGCAGAGGAAGTAGTTCCTTTGATACGGGCAACCCCCACCCTCTCCTTTATTACTAACATATTAGCCAAGGAAGCTGGTCAAACTGCAATCCTCAGGGCTCCCAAGCATGTAACTCTCAAAACAGTTCTCCTTATCTCATGAAATCAGGGGATAGGGACATGGCTGTCCTGCCACTGTCCAATACATGGAGCCACATTGAAGGGTTGGCCAGCAAAGGTGGTGACTAACAGACTTTGGTAGGATACATTTTATTTGAGCAGGAGGGTTTGGTGGCTATTTCCTTCAAAAATGAAACAAGCCATCACTTTTATTACCAGGTCCTATTTAATTGCCCTACGGAGTTGGTATGCATACCAGAGGCCCCTTCTTTGTTCAAAACTGTTTAAGGAAGTATTTATTTCATAAATGGCTCAGCAGACTCCATCTGTGTTGAAGGAGACATTGAATTGTCCTTGTTAGCAACAAGCCTCAACTAAATGCAGCTTAAAACCACTCAAAAAGCCCCTCCGGTGAATAACCATCTTTATCAGGTTGGCTTGTGGGCAGTGTTGTCTTAACTGTCTTAATAGATGTAGAAGGGTCCAGCCCATCCTGCACAGAGCCAATAGGAGACCCTGGGCTGTATAAGGAAACTAGCTGAGCATGAGCCTAAAGAGCTGTGGTCCTCCATGATTTCTGCTTCAGTGATGGGCTGTGACATGGCAGCACAGAATGAAGTGAACCCTTCCTTCACCAATCTGCCTATTTGGTCATGGCATTTGCCAAAAAGGAAAGCAGAACAGATTTCAAGCTTACCAGAATAACAAAAAAGACGTCCAAACCAGTACATAGCCTGTTGTGGTTATGAAGGTCATTGTTACTACTAAAATCTGCCCATACGCAAGGACAGCCATTCATATAAGGTCATTTCAGAAGTATAGTCTATTATGATTATTATATCTGTATGTCTGTGTACCACATGTATGCCTGGTTCCCACAGAGGCCAAAAGAGGGTGTCGGATCCTCTGGAACTGGAGTTACAGGAGTGTAACCTACCATGTAGGTGTTGGTACAAGAACCTGGATCCTCGGCAGGTGCAGCCAGTGCTTTGACCACTGAGCCATCTCTCCAGCTCAGAGTCTTGTTTTCTGAAGCAATGTCTCATTATGTAGGCCAGACCAGCCTTGAACTCACAGAGAGCTGTCTGCCTATGTCTTTGAGAAGTGGGGTTAAAGGCATGCACCACCATACTGGATCTTGTTTTGTTTTTTGAGACAAAGCCTCACTATTGATCAGAGGTTGTCCTTGAACTTGCAGCCCTCCTGCCTCAACCTCCTGGTGTTTAGATTATAGACATGTATTGCCACAGTGAGCTTATATTTATCTTCCTTTATTTTAGTCTAACACAATTTTCGCCTTTTACTTTAAACACTGAGACAAGTCTAGAAAAATCAGAATGCGTTAGATAGACAGTTATGCTAGAGTCACGTCCTTAAATTCCCAAAGCCTTCTAAGACAGATGCGGGGGAGGGGGGGTTCTGCCCCCAGGTGAGTAGTTTAAGAAAGTTTGCTTCTAATTGATTTAGACATTTTTATTTAATTTGCAAAACCTACATGGACTTTTTCTACTCACACTGTTTTAGATTCATAGAACAATCAACTCCATTCTTCAGTAGAATCTGTTTTTTTTTTTTTTTGCCAAAATGTTGAGGGTTTAAAAATAAGCTTTAACTGTGGAGCATGCCTGTGATGAGGTTGTCCGTGTGTCCTGTGGCCCCACAGAGTTAGGCATGCTGCAGCTGGGTCCCATTCCTTTGTGAAAATGCAAATTAACATCTTCGGTGGCTCCCTCTGCCAGCATACTTATCCCAGTCTCCAAATGTGTTATTTGTTATTAAAATCACCATATTTATATGTGGGGGGTTTTGCGGTGACTTCCCCAGATGCTGGGATTCTAACTGTAACCATGTAGGTCATTTAGACATCCCTTGAGAATTTAAGAGATCTCCAGTCCTTAATGTTGAAATGAAAGGACGCTTTGTGGCGAGAGGTATGCGGTTCTGTTAGCTCTCAGCCAGAGTTGAAGGTGCCTGCTAAGCAAGCCCGGTGACCCGAGAAAGAACTGACTCCTCACAGTTGTCCTTTGGCCTCCACACGTGCACTGTGGCACGAATGCACACACACTCACACACACACACACACACACACTTAAAAAAAGAAAAAGAAAAAGAAGTCTTCTGAGGTCAAACAACATGTAATTTTTTTTGGCCAGGTGTGGTGCTATAAACCCATAATTCCAGCACTTGGGAAGTGGAAGCAAGAGAATCAGGAGTTCAAGGCCAACCTGGGCTATATGAAAGCCTGTCTCTGAAAAACAAACTAGAGCTGTGGTATACACCTGTGATCACAGCACAGGGCCACACAGGTTTTTGTGAGTTTAAGGCCAGCTTGGTCTAGGAAGTTGCAAGACACCCAGGGCTATCTAGTGAAGCCAAACAAACCAAAACAATTTGAAAAACCAAAACCACAAAATGTAACAATCAGGCCCTTCCAGTGACTTATTTTCAAATCAAGACTATTTATAAATCATTCGATATTTTGTGAGTAGATTTAGAGAGCCTGTTCACTTCTCCCCAGCAATGTGTATGTAAGTCAGGTGTAGCCCAATTTGACCTTAGGAAACTTCTTAGGTTAGTGATGACATTTCTTGGTTGTCTGGAAATGCTTCTCCGTGCTTGCTTACATGGGAAGTTGCTCAAGGGATTGAAGATTGGAGCCTCAATTTCTACCCCTCCCATTTCTATCTGTCTGTCTGTCTGCCTGCCTGCCTGCTTGTCCATCAGTCCGTTTGTCTGACTATTCATCTCTCCATCTGCTCGTGTGCGTATGGGTATTTTGACAGCATATATGTCTGTGCACTTAGTATATGCATGCCTGGGTCTCTCAGAGGGCAGAAAAGAGTTTCAGGTTCCCTGGGATTCGTTTACAGACAGTTGTGAGCTGCTATGGAGGGGTTGAGAATCCTCTGGAAGAACAAACCTGTGCTCTTAACCACTTAAGAGATGCTCAGACCTCTGGTTGATATGCATGCTGTGAGAAGCAGGGTGTAAAGCCAGGGAGCCCAGCTTCTAAGTGTGAGAGGAACAGGACCTGCAGAGGCTACATGAGCCCTAGATTTTCCTAGCCTCTCCCAGACAGCTGTCGAGCATTTACATTTGCAGAGGAGAAAATGGTGAACACCTGACATTTGTTTAGCTGATTCTGATTGTTGCTGGGGAACCCACACAGACACACGCACAGACACACACACACACACACACACACACACACACTTTGGGGATTTGGAGAAGAGGATTTCAGTCAGCCCCAGCCCCCATTCTTCCAACTACAAGATCACTAGCACTGTGCTTGCCATTCTCCATAAATGTGCACAGACATGGCTGATCCGCCCACGCCGGCCTTTCCGATAACAGAAGCAGCCCAGCCAGAAACGAGTGGTTGGTCCAGAATAAACCCACCCAGGGTGGCAGTCGGTTCTTTGCAGCCCCTGTTCAGACCTGGCCTGAGGACAGACATTTCCTTTAACTGTCTCGAGTGAGAGCTGGCCTGGGCTTCTTCCAGCAGCCCCTGGCTCCCCTTACCCGCCTCTGCGATATGTGGGCGCTCCATAAATACTTGTTGACTGACTTGATTCATTCCCTGGAAAAGCAAAGACAAAAGGAATTGGGGAAAAGGGAAGTAGATTCAACTCTCTTTCTTCGGTATCAGAAGGAAAGGCTGGGCCTGATGTCTGACTGCTGGTAGGATATGGCTGCTTTCTTCCCATAAGAAATAAGAAACAAAACATTTATTATTCCCTGTGATAGGCTGTGTCTCTCAGGACTGAAGGCAAAAAGTTTCTCAGAGATGTGTGTCTGCGTACATGGCTGTGGACACCCATTGTCTTCCACACTCTCTACTCTTAGAGACAGGGTTTCTCCTTGAACTTAGAGCTCCAGGGATCTCTGTCACTAATTCTCTGCTGCTCCACCCCCATCCCCACACCTCTCCAACTAAGGTTACAGACCTGCCATCAACCTTTACTGGGTGCTAGATCTGTCAGAGCCATCTCAGACCACCACAACATGTTTCTTTCCGCCAACAATTTCTACCTGCTAGACTGCTTAAAAAGCTTAAAAGAATTGCCACACCGGCACCCCTCTACAGTAAGTGTGCAGGACACCGGCCACACTCACACACATACACACACACTCATACACACTCACACACACAGGGAGCATGCAGGACACCAGCCACACACACACACACACACACACTCACACTCACACACACAGTGAGCATGCAGGACACCGGCCACACACACACACACACACACACACACACACTCACACTCACACTCACACACACAGTGAGCATGCAGGACGCCAGCACGCCCCGCCCCCTTCAGTGAGTGTTCAGGCCTCTTTCTTTGTTTTGCCACTTGCCAGGGTGAGAGGGGAGACCTTTGAGGGTCTGCTTTGGCAGCAACCAAGCTTTGATGGACTGAGGGTTGGCTCTGTAGTTGTTCAGCTGTGAGCCTCTAAGGACATTTCTTTTAAGCATCTGTAGGACTTCTTGTTGGTCTCCACTGGAGGAAGGCCTTGTGGTAAGTGGGTGGCTGTGTACTCAGGCTGGGCTCACTCCACTCAGCTGCTTTTTATCTTTTTTTGAGACAAATTCTCTGTATAGTTCTGACTGTCCTGGAACTCACTATGTAGACCAGGCTGGCTTAAGACTTACAGAGATCAACCTGCCTCTGCCTCCTGAGTCCTGGGAGTAAAGGTGTACATCACTATGCCTGATGTTTGGTTGTTTTTCTTGTCTGTTGAGCTGTCTTCTAAATCCAAATAACTTTTGTTATCGCCAAGAACCCTTTCTAGCACAAAGCCTCCATAAAATTCATTTCTCAAAGTTTGAACTTGGGTTTCCATCCTTTGGTGGGGTAGTAATCCTATGGACTCTTGGGGTTTGCAGGTGGCCCCCTTGGTCCTGTATCTGCAAGTATCAATTCTCATTTGTGACCATGAGTAGGTCACACACATACACCCCCACACAAACACACGTACACACACATACCTGTTCCTATGTCTTTGAAGATGAGCACACTTGTACGTCCGGCTGTGTCATAAGGACTGAGTGAGCTTGCAGAAGTGAAGACACACTTGGGCAGTGCTGGGCACAGCACATGGGAGCCCTGTTTTTGGTGTTGTAGTACATTTGTATTTTTGTAGAAAGGGTGAACCTGGGGCTGGAGAGATGGC
Source organism: Uromys caudimaculatus (assembly GCA_028551405.1). Taxonomy (NCBI): domain Eukaryota; kingdom Metazoa; phylum Chordata; class Mammalia; order Rodentia; family Muridae; genus Uromys; species Uromys caudimaculatus. The sequence goes on along the minus strand of JAPYYD010000980.1, from coordinate 10,546 downwards.
TTAACAGATAATAATACTTTCTGATCTTCAGAGGACTCAGGTTTGGTTCTTAGCATCCACGTTGGACTGCTCACAAATTCCTATAATTCCAGGAAATCTGATGCCTGCTTCAGGCCTCCACAGCCACCTCACATGCACACATACAGGAAATAAGTTCTGAGTTTTCTAGGGTCTGAGGTCTAATGATAGGCCGTGTGGTCAGTAAGATAGCTTACGCTGGTGGCAGGAAGAGGAGGGAGACATGAATGTCCAGCTGCGAGGCACTGCTGTGTGCTTTTCCACAAGCTCTTACAGTGGGAGAGAATGCCCTGACTCCTGTTTGCCAGGTTCCTTGTTGGAAACACTCCTGTTGTGGTTGCTTTCAAACTACCACCAAATGTGGCTGAGCACTGAGTTTGGGAGGGATGCCAATATCACCATGGGAAGTAGGCCATGACACCTACTTGAAGTTAGGCTCTCCCCACCTCAGTCTTCTCCCCCACACACACACACCTTCAACAATAGATAATTTGGTCCTTTTAAATAGAAACCAATGACAACATATTAAATATATAGCCTAGCTCCATGGTGTGGCTTTTTTTTTTATAAGCCTGCTCACTTCATGTTACATTGTGTGTGTTCTGCATGTGTGTTGTAAGCATCCACCAATCAATCTCATCAGTCCCTCCAAGAAGATCACTGAGTGCAGAGTCTGGAGTATTTGGGGTACACCTTAAGTAACAAAAAAAGAGAAACATGTTGTCTGTAGGGGATGCTTAGTATACAGACTGAGCAAAGGGCTGTTACAGAAGCAATTAACAGCTGGATTCTAAAGAGCAGTTTGTTACTGGCCAAAAGCTGAAACAGATAGCCAGAGCACCAGGGGTGGGAGCAAAACCAGCCCCAGAGTAAAGAAGATGGCGGGAGCAGGGTCCTAATTTCTACCAAGGATGTTTGCGTGTTATTCTTCTTTCTTTTCCTTTCTGACTAATTTAATGATTTAGGAGTGGGAAAAAAAATTAACCGATTTATCTTGCTGTCTGAATAATGTTTTGGAATGAGCAAGAACAGGTCAGCGTACCAAGTGAGTAGGTCATTGCCCTGTTTAATGACCTGTATCCGGATTTTATTGTGTCTGGATGATAATCAGTGTTCATTTCCACCATGCACAAAGAAGAGTTTGTGAGGAAGAAATAAAATCTCTCTCTGCTTTTTAATGGGCAAAGGAGATGGTGCAAACTGTAGGTGCTTAATGCATGTTAATTACCACAAAAGCCTCTTCTAGCCACTGAGAGGGACCTACAAGGATCTGGTAGAGGACCGGGCAGTAGTGGTGCACACCTTTAATCCCAGCACTCGGGAGGCAGAGGCAGGCGGATTTCTGAGTTTGAGGCCAGCCTGGTCTACAGAGTGAGTTCCAGGACAGCCAGGGCTGCACAGAGAAACCCTGTCTCAAAAAAACCAAAAAAACAAAACAACAACAACAACAACAACAACAACAACAACAAAAGGATCTGGTAGAGGGCTCAGAGCTTAGAACCCAGGCCTCTGGACTCAGCTTGGCACTCTCTACCTTTCTCAGTGCTGAGAGGGGCCACCAGCGGGCTATGACCTTCATGGTGAGGCTCAGGTCGTGCATCTTTGGGGCCACTCCTGCAAATCTGAATCTAACATCCGATTCAGGGAAATGTAGTCCGCAGCTTCCTTCCACTTGCCCCTTAGACCAGCAGGCAGTTCCCCATTCAGACTGAGACTGCAGTTAATAAACATCTAGATGCTTCTCTTTCGAAGGCATCACAGGCTGATGGTGTGTGTGTTGTGAGGAGCAGGCCGACTGAGGTGGAATGAGGCTAGGAGTGGGGTGCCCAGAAAGGGATCTGAGTGATGTGCCACAGGAGCAGGAAGCTCAGGGATCAAGCCTTCCCCCCACAGCAGGTAGAACCTCGGGATTCCTGGCAGTTTTCATCTGACGTCCCTGGGGCTTACCAGCAGCAGTAGGGATCTACACTTCTAATTGTGATTACAGCACAAAATGACCAAGTACTGTTGTCCGTGTTCTGTCGCTTTCTGACCCAAACTCAGTGTGACCCTTCAGTGGGCCCCTCCAAAAATCCCCTGGCTCTCAGGAGAGAATAGCAGAAGAGAGGCGGACAGGGGAAGGGAGAGCTGTATAGGGAGTGGGGCAAATGCTTCCTAGAGTCCGTTTTCAAACAATCTACAAATGCCTTTATGTAAAAAGTTCTGTCCAAATGTGCGGCTCCCATTAGTGCCCACCACCAGCCCGCCCCTACTTCAGGAGTGCAACCCCAATTCCTATTCGGCCCCTCCTAGGACACCTCCTAAGAGCTGACCCCAAGGGCAGGCTGCGAGGCTAAGCTAAGTGGATACATCTCACAGTAACAGAGGACTTTAGTATTTCGAAGCCCAGAAAACCTGAGCATGTGACCACCATTGCCTGCTGTAGGCAGAAGGTGAAGGGAAATCACTGCACTGTCTCAGAAGGCCTAAAACTAGACTCTTGCCACCCAACCAAAGCATGTCTCATCTTGGAAGAAGGTGGTCCCAACCCATATCTGTAAGATAAGGTCAGACCGATGGACAGTATGATGAGACTCGGAACAATATGTTCAGATCAGAGCTCGTGTCACATCGAGTGGAAATGTTGGGTCTTCATGTTTCTGAAGACAGGAAACCCCACTGGATCACTTGGTTTGTAATTATTCGTTGTGTGGCAGACCTATGGCTTGCTGAGTGAATAAAAAGGGTTTGCTGGTGTCTGATATCATGGCACCAGGTCAGAAACACTGTCCTGTTTCACCTAAACGCCGTTCCTATTGTTCTAAATTCAGAGACAGAGCCTGCTTATTGTGGGCAGGAGGTCTGGTCTGGTCTATTTGGTCACAGTGGCATCCTCACATTGTCCTGGGCTGACTGACTTATGCTGGAGCGTCCACCGGGCACATATTGATCAGTATTTTACTAATTGCAAGCATTGGGCTGAGCATCACAGAAGGTGAAAATGAGAAAGACAATAACCTTGTGAGTGAACCTGCTAGCAGGGCCACCAGGTGAGGGATTAAACTGATCTGAAGACTGAGCGAGAGAGTGTCCCAACAGGAGAGCAGTTAGCCTTGGACCGTCAATAAGGCTATCACACACACCCTACCCCCTCACCTCCAAGCCCCCCAGTCCCCACTACAGAACCACACCCTTCCTACTTTTTATTACCATTATAAGAGCTTATCCAGTCTAAGCCCTCTGCTTACAGTGTTTGCTCAATTAAACTATGCCACAACCGTAACTAGATGATATTTGGGGGAAGGGGCAAAAGGTCTTGTGTAGCTCAGGCTGGCCTCAAACTGTTGAGTGCTTGGGTTTACAGGTGTGTGTCACAACCCAGTTTATGTAGTGCTGGGGTTCAAGCCTGGACCTAATATGTTCTAGGCAAGCACTCTAATAATCACTGAGCTACACAGCTCAATACTAACATCTTTATGCATATTTGGGTGTCGAGGGGGGAGCCTTCCAAGTAGTGCTAGGGTTCAAGCCTGTACCTAATATGTTCTAGGCAAGCACTCTAATAATCACTGAGCTACACAGCTCAGTACTAACATCTTTATGCATATTTGGGTGTCGAGGGGGGAGCCTTCCAAGGCATACATCCGGAAGTCAGAGAACAACTTGCAGGAGGTGATTTTCTCCTTCCACCACGTGAGTCCTGGACATAGAGTTGTGAGGCTTGGTAGCAAGGGCTAAAGATCACTAACTATCTTATCAGCTCTATGTTCATGTCATTGTAACACTGTGGGAACACAGTACCAGAAGGGTATTTAGGTCAAATGAACTAGAGAAGGATATACCCAGGAGTGTCAGCTCCACCAGACCCTCGGACTGACAGAGGGCCACAGAGTGGCAAACAAAAGATTGAGGGGGAGCCCTGGGGTCTTTGGGGTTGTGCAGCTTGTAGAATTTCCTATCATACTGTTCATGGCCTGGAGTAGGTGGAAGAACATGCCCAGTAGGCATGGGCAGCTGGACAAGAGCTTGATTAAGGGTCCTCCCATGTCATCTTCTGTAGACTTGCTGCCATTCAAACCATAAGCCCCTGCTCAAATGTCCCCTGCAGCCAGACAAAGTAGTGATTGCTTTAGCAGTGTGCCAGGCCCTGGCAGCACTGTCTGGTTCATTCACACTAGGGGTGGATAATGGGATGAATGAGCCGTTTAGTTTATGAAACCTTTCGAAGCAGGAATTTCTGGTCCTTGTTTAACAGTGCTGGGGACAGGGTCAGGCCTTGGTGTATGCTAGATAGGCACTCTACCAGAAAGCTAGGTGTCCTTAGCTCAAGGGCCAGGGGTTGTGTTTTGTCCGTTTGTCCTTTTTTGTTTTGTTTTGTTTTGTTTTGTTTTCAAGACAGTGTCTCCAGGCCTATCCTATGTAGCCCTAGCTAGCCTGGAACTCAGTCCATATGTGGGTAGACCAGGCTGGCCTCAAACTCTCAGAGATCTGCCTGCCTCTGCCTCCTGGGTGCTAGGATGACTGGGCAAGGTTTGGCATCTGAATTTTACCAGGCTAGCAGTTGGCTCCCTGGGTGAAGCCCTTTGTGCGTCTATTTTAGGTCAAGAGTACTCTGCCCTTCATTGGAGGGCTCAAAGTTGGTTTCATACCAAATAAATATTCCCCTAGAGTCTCGTTTGCGATTAATGTGCTCTGTCTCTAAAGGAAGAGCTTGTCCGGCCAAGGTAAATGGAGCGCCCCAACCCACACTTAATGAGTTTTGCCTGTGTAAACCGTATTAATTGTGGTTGTTGCTTTTTAATTGTCCTTAAATTTCTCGTATGCTAACTGCCCTAGGGCAGGAGATCTGGTTTCTGCTTATACTGTAGGCCTCTACTCCCACCGTTCCGCCCGGGAGTCTCATCAGTCTGCACCGAAATCTGCTCCCCACTCCCACCAGCTGGCATCAGCACTGGAACTGGATGGAGCTCGGAAAATAAAAAGTAAACATGCAAAAACTTTGTAAAAGCCTCCTTGACCTGGACTGGGAGGCAGAGGTGTATGTGGAAAAACAGAGGTTGAGGTATTGAGGGGTTCCTCTGGAGGATTCCTCCCGAGTGTCCTGAACTAGCATAGCAGATGGGGGAAGGGGGGTTCAGATGACCTTGGTGGGCTGTCTCAGTGTGACAAAGGTGTCTACAGACAGAACTGGGTGACTTAAGAGGTGCCTTTCTCCAGCAGGTGGAAACCAGAGCCAGGCACCTGATATGGGACCAGAGCCTCATTTTGCCAAGAGTGACGCTATACAGTGCCTTGTGTAGTGGGCCTACATGGCAGCTTGTTAGAGACTTCTGCTATAATGTGTCCCCTGCTCCTAGTCCTGTCTGCCCAACCCCTGGCACAGAGCAAGCTCCTCGGTTGATGGTGCATGATAGTCGAGGACAGTCACAGTGGAGTCACTTGTAGGGATGTCCCTCCTGCAGCCAGGCCTTCTCTGTTTATACAGTGCCACCTTTCCTGGTTCATGAATGTGTGTGCACCTTCAGATAAAGGGAGGGGAAAATCTGACTGACCTGTACATTCGTGTCTATAAGCTACCTTTTCGGGGAGCCCTAGAGCAGGATCCAGAGCCATCGATGCTTGCTGTTGGATCCCCTGGGAGAAGCCTAGCAAAGTGGGTTGAGTGTTCCAGGCTGTCCCTTTCCAGACTTTAGGCCCTTCCTAGACCAGCACTTCCCAGGTTTCTATATGCGTGAGTTTGGGAGCATCCCCCAATACCCCACACCCGAGTTCCACATAGGGCAGATGCCTGGAGCCAGCAATGAGCCAGTTGTGATTCTCGTGTGCCCTGTCTGGAGTCCTGCAGGAGCCCCCTGCACTTTTGCCTAATGGTCACTGTATAGTGATTGACTGGGCCTAGTGTCTGGAGCCTTTGTCTGAGCCCATGCATCCCTCCCTGGGGACCATTGTCTGAGTTGGTGGCTGTTAATCCGCAGCTTCTGAGAAGCTGCCTGGCAAATGGGAGGTTAATGTGCAAACAGCAGGGAGCGTTGTCAGTGTGTGGGGCTGGACAGCAAGTAGGAGGGAAATAGTTAAAAATCCTATTCAAGGCCCGGAGGGGAGGAGGGGTGGGCGAGGGAGCAGGCTCAGCCTTGTGTTAATCTTACTGGAATGTAACCAGTTCGGGCAGTTTCTGGCTTTGGTATTGCCCTGTTGCTCAGGGGCCCAGTGTCTGGTCTCTGCCTCCTAAGCCTCCCGAAGGTTGAAGTCCTGGGTCCCTTCTATCTTGACCGTCTCTAGCAACTTAAAGAAGCCCAACTAGAACATCATTAGGCTGCTAAACCCAGGACAACCCCGCAGCCCTCACCACCGAGGAAGCTCAGTGAGGTGGTTGTATGGTGAAATCAGAGGGGCAGGCAGAGAGAATGTTTAGAGAAAAAGCCCCCAAACCTGTTTGGTCAGGCTTGTATAACTGCCTGGAGGCCTGGGAATGCATGCCTAGGGGAAAGAGCTGCTTCTGGACACTAACAACTAACAGTGCAGCCTGTGTGTGTCGGTGGATGGGGGGGGGTCAGCACTGGTGGGGGGGTCAGCTCACAAGTGGTGTTTTACTGCTTTACCAGGAGAGTGTGTTCAAGTCTGCTGAAATTTACTGTCGAACTTTAAAACAGTCTTGTGTTGGTCTCATAATATTTGCATATTAAAAATCTATCCAGCAGGACACAAGGTTTGTACACTTCCTCAAATAGCCATTGTGTCTTTGTTGGGGACGTTTAAGAAGGAAACTTTAGGTTGAAGCAATAGCTCTGTAAGTCCAAGTATTGGTGTCATTAGGAGGACCTGTGTGCTATTCCCAGAGCACATGCTGAAAATTTGGGTAGAGCCTGGAGATAAAGATAAGTGGATAAGAACCCTCCAATCCCAGCACCCAGGTAAAACACACTGGATCTGGGGTGGACAGAGACTGAAGCTGACAACCTAACCCCAGTCTCAGTGAGAGACCCTTTTTCAGAGCAATAAAGTACAGAGTGACAGAGCAGGACACACTCCTGGTGCCAGGTGTGTGCTGTCCCTATAATCTCAGAATCAGGGAAGGAGAGACAGGTGCATCCCTGGGGCTCACTTCCAAGTAGCCTAGCCTGCTGGGTGAGCTTCAGCCAAAGGAGAGACCCTGGGGACTAGAAAGCTGCCCAGCAGTTAGAAGCACCTGCTGCTCTTGCAACAGAGTCTGCTTCTGTTCCCAGCACCCTTATCAGGCAGCTTACAAGTGTCTGTAACTCCATCTCCTGGGGATATAATGCCCTCTTCTGGCTCCTGTAGGCATCAGGCATGCACATACGTGCAGTAAATATAAATAAATAAACAAATAACAAACAAACCCAAGGTAGGCAATGCCTGAGAAATGACACCTGAAATTGACCTCTTGCCCCCAGTGTAGGTATACACTCATACTTCCTGGGAGGGAGGGAGGGAGGGAGGGAGGGAGGGAGGGAGGGAAGAGGGGGGGGAGGCAGACCTCAATACTCTGGAAGTGCTGGCAGGCAGATCTCTGTAAGTTTGAGGCCAGCCTGGTCTACATAGCAAGTTTCAGGCCAGCCAGGGCTACATAGCAAAACCCTGTATCCATCCTCCCCTTAAAACAATCAAGAATGAAAGACATTTATTAAAACCTCCTTCCTAGCCTTGAATGCCTTCTCTGCCAGCCCAGCAGCAGAGAAGGGGGATACAAGGCTGCCATGAGTGGAGATGCCCAAGTGGCCACTCTGCTATCGGGAAATAGTAGGAGATTGCGTGGCAGCCAGACCCTGGGGCTTCCTCACCCTAGACCACCACTTTGCTCACAAAATTTGAGAAAAACATTGAAGATAGCAACTATAGAAAGGTCTCTAAGTCCCCCATTCAGCGTAAGGCCACCTTTCCAGCACACAGAGAGCCACAAGGCTCCATGGAACTATTGAGCAGATCCTGAACGCCACCTGGCTTGTCTACTCATCGAGAGAGCCCAGATCCTAAAGCTCTGCCCTGCCCTGAACTGTGTGGGTCACACTTCTGCCCCCACAGGGACTACCCAGCAGACAGGACCCGCTGTTCCTTCTCTGCTATGACCCACCAGCCATCCTGAGTTCAACAAATTTCCTTTTCTTTCCGCTCTTGAGTTTTCCATGATTCAAGATTAGGAAATGATTTTCCTCTGAGAAGTTTTAGGCCATAACATGTAGGTAGCATCTGACATTTAAAATCCTGTCTCTACCATATCTGTGCGGCCTTTGACAAATTAAAATTTCTGTAATCTCAGTTTTCTCTTGTGAGGTAAGAGAGTAGCAGCACTGTTAAGCCCACCGGGCAAAGTGAGGACAAAACTCAAGGCAAGCGGTACTGATTGATGTGCTTGTTACCTGGGATACAGACGGGCTTCCGCCATCATCCTACTAGGAACCATATAGCACAATATGGCCCACAGTCCAGCACACTGAATCCCTCCCTGGATGCAGCCTCACCTCTAGACATAAGTGATAGGGACCCGACTTTAGGAGCTCTATTCTGGCCTTGGCTCCTCTTGGCACTGTGTTCCTCACTGAGCTGCTGTGATGTTCTAAGATGCAGATAGAAGCAGGGATGGAGGAGACAGAAGATGCTGCAGGACCAGACCAGGCTCTCTACCACCACTGTCACATCTCATGGAAATGAAAAATACAGAATAGTCTACATGTGGGCCTTACCTTTTGTGTCGTAGGGAGGTTTATTTGCTAGGCTAGGAGTAAATGTTTTCAACAGCTTATTGGCTTGACTTACAACTTTTAAGTATGTAAATATGTAAGCATCCTTTCTCCGTCTGACCCTGTAGATACCAGTGGAGAACCTCCTTCTCAGGGGTAACCACCTGACCTCTGAGACCAATGCCAGTTTCAATGATGGCCTTCATAATTGTATTTAGGAAAGCAGTGTCATGGATCTTTTTAACTATGCAAAATGTTATTCATTAGTATGGGTTCTAAGGCTGGAGAGACAGCTCACTCTACAAAGTGCTGCCATGAAAACATGAAGACCTGAGTTTGAGCCCCCAGAACCTATGTTATTTTAAACGTAGGTGTGATGACACATGCTTGTAATCTCAGCACTGGGGAGGCATAGATGAGTGGGTCCCTGGAACCTCCTGGCCAGCCAGCATGGCCTATTCTGTGAACCTTAGGTCTAGTGAGAGACCTTGTCTCTGAACAGCCAAGGTTGTCTTCTGTCCTGCACACGCCCTCCCCCCAAAAGGAAACACAGCAACAAAGAAAAAAAAATACACTGAATCTAGCATAGAGCCCTTCTCTGTGTGAGTTGTCACCTGAATTCAAAGTCTCTTTCAAATCTCATCACCCACTCCAATTCTTAATGATATTTACCACTTGGGACAGATGCTTTGTCCTCCCTTATTAGATGAAGGCCCCCTGCCTAGCCATATTGCCCTTCCATCTTCCACAGCAGCCCTGTACAGTGTTACAACACAGTGGGTGTACCCTAAGTATTTATGGAATGACAGGCAGAGTGTATTACAAACTGATCCATACTCCTCAGGCCTGTATTGTTTTCTGAAACTGCCCTGTTGGCAATACTTCCACCCTTCCAAGTAAACAGATTCAGACCCTCAAGAAAATCAGGCAGCCAGTCCTTAACAAGCCAATAAAGCCAGCCTTCATTTTGATTATCTTTGGGCTAGGATTGCTTGGGAATTTTTTCTGCAGAAAAAAATCTTAGTGTTCACCGCTGTGAGGCAAATTTTTTGCATTCATTTATTCTTTCGGTGGTTTGGCCCCATAAAGCAGCGGGCTAGCCTGAGGGGAAAGCTGCCTGAAAGAATCCGAGTTTGTCTTTAGTGGTAGAAATTAAACAACTTCTCCAGGCCGTGCCCTCAAACTTCAGCCCTGTTTACTATTGAAAATTGTGTCTCGAGGGGTGCAGAGAGGCGTGGGATAATGGGGCTGAAAAATGTTTGAGATTTGGACATTTTGTTTTCTTTTTCCCTTGGAGAATAATCTTTTGGGAAAAACTTGGATGAAGACCCTTAGAGCCATACAATTTTTTTTAAGTTCAATTCAAGCCCCAAGTCATAGCTTGATTCATTTTTGTGAACAATAGGCAGAGAAGTGCCCATGGAGAGTCCAAAAGGCTGAATGCACTGCAGGAACAGGAGGGCAGGGTCAGCCCGCTGAGTGTCCCATGCACCGCATGGGCTCCCCAGAAGTTCCCAGTCACTCAGGAAGCCCTTGGATGGTGTCAGCTGAAACACTAGGCACTGTATAGGTGTCCAGGGAAAGTCTCTAGAAACTTCCAAGAGATGTCCAGTGTCTCCCGGAGACTCTTCTCTCAGGGTCTGCATCAAATTACAGGACTGTCTCATTCCTCTGTCTCCAAGACTGCTAAATCGCAGCAACTGGAACTAAGGCATGCTCGGAGGTCAGGCCCTGCAAACTCACCCTCACTCATTCAGGCCGAGCTGCCCCAGTCATAATGTGGCAATAGCATAGGAATTGCTAGTGGAAGGGGGAGATGACACCGCCGGTAAAGCTCTGGCTATGCGAGTGTA
>JAPYYD010000976.1:0-17688 GCA_028551405.1 Uromys caudimaculatus | reverse complement strand
TCCCATTTGTCTATTCTTGATCTTAGAGCATAGGCCCCTGGTGTTCTGTTCAGGAACTTTTCCCCCGTACCCAGGTGTTCGAGAGTTTTCCCCACTTTCTCTTCTATTAGATTCAGTGTAACTGGTTTTATGTGGAGGTCCTTATCTCTAATATTATGGTCTGTATCTGATCTAAAGTAAGCCTTGCCAACCATCTACTGCTTATCTAGTCCAATAGGAAGGACAAAGAAGAAAAGTTGTCTGTTCTGCACACAGAGGAAGAATCCAGATCCTCCCCACTCCTGCTTCTTAAAAGAAAAGCATAAAAGGCATAATAATTGAGAAATCTAGCCATGCACAAAGTGTCAATCCACATTATTCTGTAACACTGTTCCCCCTCTTGCATTGAGAGAAGTTATACTTTCTCCTCCTAACTCTGAGGCACATTTTTCTCTATGGCTGTAATTCATCTCTCACATTCTTCATTTAAGAAAACATTATCTCAGTACTTGTCCAGCTGATATTCTACTTCTAGAAAAAGGAGTTCCTAATTCTCTAATTCCATCTCAGTCAAGGTGGTAGTAATTTGATCACCATTATTCTGTACATATCTTGTGAATTCACAAAGGCCAGATCCATGTGTGCCAGTGTCTCAATTTCTACAGCAACTCTTATGGGTGAAATCTAGACCATAAAGGAAGATGTAGTTTCCATCATTTGGTAGAGAATTAAAAGATATTTATATGTTTATGGTTTTATTTTTAATTTAAAGTGATGAAGCATGAGGTCTAACATTAAATAAGAAATAATTGATTTATCACTGTTTTATTTTTAAATGACTTTATGAGATAAGACATTGATTTTTTTAACAATACTGACTTTTTTCTTCCAAATTATTTCAAATAAAGATGTAAAATTAAGTTCACACAATGTATAAGAAAAATGTAAAGACTCTGTAAGAAACTTAAACATGATTTATATATAAAGAACCAATTTACCATATAAGGTTCAGTAGAAATAGTCTCCAAATATCCTGAGGATAAAACCATGAGATCTAGTATTCTAAGCTGAACATTAACACTGACCTCAGATTTTTATTCTAAAATGAAGAAGTTTTATGCAATTGCAAACTAATCTAAAGGCATCCTCATAAACCTCACCTCTATCAGAAAAGGTTACAGTTATTCTTTGGCTAAATAGGTCTTTTTGTTCATAAAAACTCACTTTGCAGAGTTAGAATTATATTAGATTTAACTTAGAATCTTTAAATTCATTGCCACAGCACAGTAAAAATGGACAGTGAACATTTTTGCAACCCAATAAATGTTTTCAAGTCTATCTCTAAGGGTCACTACACATACAGTTTCTATAGAAACCATATTTCAATAATTTAATATCTAAAATGAAGTCACCTTGAAGCCATCTAAAAGTATTCTATGTATTTCATCATAGAATATAAACTTTAAAAGAAAAATTCAATGAAATAAAGTTATAAAATGGCTGCTTTACTTTTATTATATTTAGTGTGTGTGTGTGTGTGTGTGTGTGTGTGTGTGTGTGTGTGTGTGTGTTGTCTCCATGGCACAAATATGAAAGTCAGAGAAACACTCAAAAGAGTGTTTTTCTTGTTCGGCTAGGGATTAAACTCAGGTCATCAGAACTGGTGTGTTTCAAAGTAGTTGATGAGGTGAACATAATATGAAATTTTATAGTATGCTACTAACATCACAATTAGTCCTGTGTACTACTTTATTATTTTTAATAAGGACATTTTCTACTTTTAGGTATGAGATGAGAGAGGAATTGAGGAAGTTAATATGAGTGGAAGAACAGTTGAACACAGAGATTTGCTCTTTATAAAGGCACACATGAAGAAAGAAAACTACATATAATTACTTGAATGTTTATTGTCCTCAATACATGCTAAGTGTTTCTGAGAATTTCATCCATTTAAAGAAAACATAAGCTTATCATGTGCCTAGTCTCTAAGCAGTTTTGTCCTATGTTCCAGAAGTAGTTGCAATCCGTTGCTCATGCTAATGATCCTGGCCAAACAAAATAGATGACAAAACAAAACTAAAACCATAAATTTTGCAAAAATATAGGTAGGTACAAGCTACTGTAACAGCTAGAAAGATATAAGGCAGGGTTGAAGAGAAATTATTAAATTAAATACATAGATATAATTCTTATACAAAATTGGTTAATAAAAGTACAGCTCAAGACAAAAAGATAAATAAATAGATAAAATAATCAATAAGTTGTCAAAATATAGTTCAAATTATCAATGCTTTCACTAAACATTTTCTTTAAATATAATATTATATTGCCATAAGTGAGACTTCAAACCTGTAGTCTGAAGGCAGAAGGCTCAAGCAGAAGAATTGCCATGAGATTAATGCCAATATGAAATAATTTTCTCATATATATATATATATATATATATATATATATATATGAACACATATGTGAATATATAAAATCTGTATTGTGTGAATATATATATAAACATGTATAAATGACAATACTAAAGTATGCATTTTATGTGCACTAGAAACTTACTGAAAAGTGTATTCTCAGTGTTGGTGATGACAGGGATAATTATGGTAACCCCTTTTCTGTAAAATAAAGACTTGAAACCTTCTACTGGTTATATAAAGTTATGAAAAAAAATAGCCAAAAGTCTACTCAAGTTTAGAGAATAGAGTAAAATAAGCATGAAGCATCTGTGTTAGAGTTCTGAGCACATAGAGAAAATAGTGAACTCTTATGATATGGGTGGATTTTTCTTTTCTTCTGCGACCTCTAGTATAGCTTCATATTTTAACTACTTTGATCATAAATTCAACTGTATCTACACAACAGATACTACAGCAGAGATCTCAAACTACTTTTGTCTACATGAAACCCCCTTTTCCTCCATAAAAGTCTTCCTTAAGAAGATAATGCTGTAAGCTACACAAATGACTTCACTATTTATTATAGGAAATTCCTGCAAAACAAGCTATCTATACAATGAACTTCCTCTTGTATGGTTGTTCTGTCAATATAATAAAACATTCATGGGAGCGAAATGCTTGCCACCCAAGCAACTGATCTAGCATTTCCTTATCTGTACTACCAGTTTTCTCATGAACTTTTCTCCAGTTCCCACCTGGAAAGATCCACATGAAGTTACTTGATACCAGATCCCAGTCCTTTATAAACTCCCTCCTCTTGATTCTCCATTTGGTTACATCAATGCTTTCAGTTGCCAGAATAGTTTACTAATTGGTATTTGTTTAATCAAAAGGTTATGCCACTATTTTTGGAGAAAAAATATTTTTTGTCAATTTTAGAATGCCCACTAAAATGCAGTTGACACGTTCCCATAGGTCATGGGCCTTGATGCAGATGCTCTATTTTGTACTTAGGTTTCTATTATGTAACAAACACTTGAACCAAAGGCAAATTGCAGAGAAAAGGGTTTAGTTCAGTTTACAGTTTATAGTCTATCAATTAATGAAGTTGGGACAGAAACTCAGCACAAGAACTGAAGTAGAGAACATGGAGGAATGTGATTTATTGGCTCACTTGTCATGAGTTACTCAGTCTATTTCCTATTACAACCAGAACTACTTCCCCAAGAGTGGCACTACCCACAGTGGGTTGAACCCTCTCACACCAATCATTAATTAAGAAAATTCCCCATCACAGACTGGCCCACAGAACTGTCTGATGGAAGCAATTGAGGGAGCAACAGTGTCAACTGACCTGACCCTCCCAGTCCTCCTGGAGGCTAGACCACCAACCAAAGAATACACATAGAGGGACCCATGGTTTGGACCACATATGTGGTAGAGGATGGCCTTGTTGGCCATCAGGGGGAGGAGAGGCCCCAGTAAAGGGGAATGTCAAGGTGGGAATATGGGAGTGGGTGGGCGGCTGGGTGGGAAGTGGAATTCCCTCATAGAGATGGGGGGGAAGGGATGGGGGTTTCCAAAGAGGAGACCTAGAAAGGGGGAAACATTGGAAATGTAAATAAAGTATCAAAAAATTTTTAAAAATTAAAAAAATAGAATTATCTACAGAACAGTCTGATATTCTCAAAATTTCCTCTTCACAGATTTGACTAAGTTTATGTCAAGTTGACAAAGCCCAACTAGCACACTCTAGAACATTATATAATGACATTATATTATAACAGGGCAATAATGCCTTACAAGATGCAAGAGACAAACAAATAAAAGGACTAGTGCCAAGACGATATACAGTGCTGTACTTTTGAGCAACAAACAAGAACAGATTGTTGGTATGTTAGGCTAGGTGAAAAAGAGCCAGTTTCCAAAGGCTATAAACTGTTGAAACTTACATCTAACACCCTCTGAAAATAACAAAATTGTGAAAAATGAGAGGGAGTCAAAAGAGGCTAGGTGTACAGCTGAAGAGGGGAACATGAAAAGATATCATTATGTAAGAGTTCATGCTAATTACATGAAATTATATATATATATGTATATAAATATAAATATATATAGTCATAGGACTAAAAGGATGCATATAGCATTAATATATCCAGTTTGATTACCATACCATACTATAGAACTATAATGTGTGAGGGAAGAAGATACTTATTCACATTCTTCCACTTCCTATGAGGCTACAATAATTTCAAAATGAAAGTTGAAAATGGTTACAGAAGAAAAATTAGTGACAAAGACATCTAATACTAACTAGCCCATTTTTGGTGATCAAATTTAAATGAATGATTTTTTAACCACATATGTCTCCTGGAGAACAGTAGATTTCTATGCAATTTACAAAGTTCTCAAATTTCTCACTCTTTTATGCATTTCTGTCCTTTAGCATTCTTGATTGGTTTTATTGCCTGATTTTCATGCTAGACCTTCACAACAATGCAAATACATATGGGGTCGAGGAAGAAATAGAAAACACTCACAATAAGTACTTGGAGAAACTGTACAGAGTTTACTCGAGGTTCCATACATTATATAATTTTACTGTGCTTATAGCCAGTGTCTGCTCAGGCATTATGCTCTGTTTCTCCATTTATATTCCTGAAATTTGCCTTCTTTGTTTTAAGAGAACATTTAAACATATTTCCTTGCTTTGCATTAATAGAAGCTTTGATAAAATTTCATATGTAGGTTTTGTGTGCCCAAATTCCATCCAAAATCATTAGAAAAGTACACTCCCAGGGTGATGGTTTTGTCCATCAGAAGAAATTCAGCATTAACTGTTAGTGTAATCACACTTTCCCCATATTTTTAGTTAATATATATCTAGTAATTAATTTGGAATCCAGCAATCATTTATACTCTTATTAGGAATGTACTCTACTCTAGCTGTCTGCTCATTGCCCACCTAACTGATATTATTTCAGGAGTCCATAACCGTATGCTCAAGATTTTAAAAGAATGCAATTGGAAATATGTCATAGCCATCACTTTCCAGAGTGGCATTAATCAGTTGTTTCATTTCTCTTATATTCCAGATTAGTGTGTCCATTCCCAGCATTGTGTGTTCAGACATTTTACTCAACAATTATTGTGTCCTCATACACAAAGTGTCCTTCAGTGATTACAGATTGGATATATTATTTGCTGCTCTAATACGTAATATATACTTTAATTTTTTAATTTTAAATATTTACACTGATTTTACTGAATGCCAATAGGAGAAAGTATGAACAGTTTTGTTAGAAGCACAATTAATTTATGGTTTTCTTGTAGTAGAGACTGTAAATCCCTGTCGTCCATATTTATTGTTCACTTTGGCGATGGATTCCACCAATTTTTACTTAACTTATGACTCTAAGGAATTAATATCATATCCTTCAACTTTTCTTAAAGCTATGAAAAAACTATGTGTTCAAACCTGATCAATAATTAAAGTGCTTTGTGAAACTTTTAGAAATTCTTCTAAAAGCATTAGCTATTTCTTCATTTTTTTTTCTCTTCCTTTGATAAAACAATTCTTAGTTATATTTGGCAATGTAATGTATTTTCCACAATGAGCTAAATAATATGTATTGAAAATGGAAGAACAAAACATTTGTTCTTTGAGATTTTAGAAGCTACCACTAAGCAACTTACACTGTGAACTCTAGATGATGGTGTTTTTTTCTACTGTGTTGGCTTGATTTTCATTTTTTTGTTTGTTTTAAATTTCAATAGATTTAATTTTAAACTATACAGCACTTAGGAGCTAGAAAGAGAAAAATTATGAACTACTTTGCTACAAAAAAAAAAAAAAAAAAACCTGCACAGGCAGTTCATGTAAGTAAGTGACATGACAGTAAGTGGGTAGACACCCAAATGCTGAAGCGGGGCAAATGATATCATTTCCTCAGCCATGAGAAATATCAGGTCAAGTTCACATTTAGTGTTCTTTATGAAGAAAACTACAAGCAGACAAGATAGTGCTTTTATGGGAAGTGGCAGAGAAAAATGTGTTGGTTGCTTTTCCCTCTTTCATCAAATTCCTGCAAAAGAGAAATAGAAAGGAATCAATTCAGTTGTGCTACAGTAGAACTCTGCCAATGGCCTGTGGTTTAACTTGACTGATGACCAGCAATTTGGCTTCTAACGGGTTTGAAAATCAAACAACTTTTCTCTCTTTTACTGAAGAGCTTCCATGTAGTCGCGGAAATCACTCTTCAAAAACTAGTAACATCAATAAATTTATGAACACTGCTGGCATTAGCTGGAAGACAGCATTTTTTTTGTTGTTGTTCCAACAGTATTTATTGTGAAATATTGAGTTCCAATTACAGATTTTAGGTACAAGAGTACAAAGATAGATAAATAAATAAATAAATAAATAAATAAATAAATAAATAAATAAAATAACCTGAATTAAATTAAATGTTAAAAGTTTTACTGAAAAGTTGCTTAGTGTAGACATTTGGTGAAAATCAGTATTATAGTGTCTTTGTCAAAATTAGTATATTTTTGCCTTCAAAATTAGTATAATTCCATCCATCTATCAGGGTGAGTTTATGGTATAAATGAGATAAATGATTATGTATGTACTCAGACAAGGTGAATGGATTATATCATGGTGCTTAGATTCTGTAAACTTGAAAGTAGCAATCCGTGATAGAGTCTTTTGATTTCTTATCATTTTACTTTTTTTTTCTTTATTGAAAGTAGAGTAGAATTTCAATGCAAAAATTTCAAAATCTATAAGTAAGAAAAATTATTTTTCAGCAAACTAAATATTTTGTTCTTTTTCTTCAAATTGTATGTATCCATATATGTAAACACATATACAATTATTTTAAATAGTTCAGTGTAAATCTTTGATGTTAATTTGTACATTGCCAGTGAAAATGGTTATTCTGTAAAGTGTATTTATAAATTTGTTCTTCAAATCAGAGATCATTGTCACTGAAAGAAGAACAATGAACATCAAGTACTATGTTCATAAGGTTAAATAAACAAGGATCTATTCTTCAGCATTATTTGTTAAAGCAGAAAACTACATAGACAAACCATCTCATTTATTAAGACTCCTTGAAATCCTAGATCCTTTCCTAAAGCTTCAATCCACGTTGTCTTACATAGTTGATGCCCTTTGTACATATTTTATAGAAGAGATGACTGAGTTATTAAATGCTTAAATTTCCCCATGTTACATAATAGTCCTGTAGCAGACACAGATTCAAATCCAACAGCATGCAGTTCTTCTGTGAGTTCTTACAAATCCCCTTAAAGAGAAAAAGGGGGGAATGGAATTAATTATATGGATATAATTTAAAGAAGGATGAAAGTCATTGTATTTCTTTTCCATGGTTATCGCATGGTGCCTAGAGACACTTGATGAATATTTACTACTATATATGTAAATTAGTTCAGAGGAGCTGGATAAATTAAACTTTATACTGTACTCTCTGTTTTTCTGTTTTACCTGTGCCAATGAGTTAGTTACCTATAAAATGTAGTACATTAGGACATTATTTGTATAGTCATTGTTACATGATAATACAGTTACTTCCTGGAATATTTGATGTTTCTGATACCTCTTTTTAATTGTTCCCAGTCCACACCCACCTTCAACTTTGTAAATAACCAATGACTTAAGATCCCAAGACTCCAATCATCCAAGAGGCTAGTAATAGCTGTTTATGAGCAAATTCTTCCAATTACACCAATGTTTGTTTTATACTTGCTTTTAAAAATCCTATGACAATTATGTCAACACACACCTTTTATATTCCCCCTTTCAGCCTTTTAAAATGAGTAATAGTGATATATTGCCAACTAATCTAATTTAGGTTAAAACACCTGCTGGCTATTTTAGGGTTTTTATGGTACGGGGCAGCAGGCTTTAGCCTGTATTCAATATGAAGAGGATTTTATTTATTTTCTTGTTCTCTTTAAAAATTTTACTGTGAAAATCAACTGGATTCCATATATCCTCATGGTATAAAAATGCCTGATTTTCAAATTGTTGCATGTATTGCTTTTATAAGGTGAAGCAATGGGTACCCATGTTCCCTGCGTCATTTTAATAATCACTGCTGTATCCTTGCATCATGCAGTACTGTTGTGTAATGGGTGTTGGAATCTGTTGATAACTTTAATAGACAGTTGTTAATTTGAACATACATTTAGACAGAAATTTGCAACAGCTCCAATGACAATTCTTACTCTTCTAGTGGGAGAAACTGACAAATGAAAGAAGAGTGAGCTCTCAAAATTTATAAGATATTAAATGCCAAGATTAGTTTAACCTGTTCTACATATATCATCCAACTTGACATGCACCTCGTCTTGAGTAAAGATCAAAATGACATCTACCAATGTACTCCCATTTCAGATAATTAAGCCTTACAGTAATGGAGCAAACATTGTTAAAAATTGCATTATTGTGGTTCTCACTTTCATCTTTATCACCATTATTAAATTAGTTGAAAGCATGAGCTGGGAGCATGACATTATCCTAAGTGCTTCCTGCTTTGGGAGAAATTATACAAGTATCTGCACACACGAAAAGTGACAACAATTAGTCTGAATTAGCATTTGCTCCATCAATTTCCATCCTTTTCAATTTGAGAAATATGGTGTGAGCTCTTATTTACTGAAATAAAGTTTGGTATTTATTTGGATTTCCAAATGCCAAAATCAAGACAAAGAAGTTAAATTCATGAAATGACAACATGTACACTGAATTACCCTTAAGATAGCAGCCTTCAACAACTAGCAAGCAAGATGCATGATATCCTCTTTGGGTGATTTCCACCTATTGACTTGGACTGGAAGCCTATAGTGTGGGCTAGACTAGCTGACCAGCATGCTTTGGGAATCCACTTATTTCTGAATCCCTGTGTTGGATTTACACTTTCATTGTTATCTTTGATTTTTGTGGTTTTTTTTTTTTTTTTTGGCTTGGTTTGGTTTGGTTCACTTTGGATTAACATGGGTCTTGTTGATTGATATTCAGTCTTCATGTCTTCATGTTTGTAGAGCATGTGCCATTGTTACCCAGTGAGTAGGCAGTCTTCTCATCCTAGTTATAAAAATAATTTGATGCTCTGATTGCAAATGTATATGTCTGGCATATTTTAAATATGTAACATTTTAAATGGAAACATTGCTTGTTTTGACAGCATTCTAAAGGAAACCTAGGTAACTTGTCAATGTTTTGATAAAAAGTCTCCAAAATAATATCATATAAAGCAGAAACTAGAGAGTGGTAGAATAGATTGTAGCGTGGTTATCCTGTACTTTTTATCTAATATCCACTTATAAGTGTATATATATCATGCATTTCCTTTAGGGTCTGAGTTCCCTCACTCAGGGTGATATTTTCTAGTTCCATCCATTTGCCTGCAAAATTCATGATGTCTTTGTTTTTAATAGCTGAGTAGTATTACATTGTGTAAATGGACCACATTTTCTTTAACCCACAGGCCCAAAGAACCCAAATGACTAGGAGGGCCCAAGGGAGGCTGACTGAATCTTTCCCAGAAGAGGAAATAAAATAGATATCAGATGTGGATGGAGGTGGTGAACTGTGTAGGAGAGGGGACGGAGAAGAGAGAGGGTCAGGGAGGGACAGGTATAAGGGAGGGAGATCAGCATGGGACAGTGGGTAGAGTGGGGTGCATCTCTAGGATGTGCCAGAGAAGAGGAACAGGGAGCAGACCCCAGGATGGCTGTGGGGATGATCCTAGCTGAAACTCCTAGCAGAAGAGGATGTAGATCCTGAAGAGGCCACTTCCTGTAGCCAAGCAGTAATCCCAATGGAGAGATAAGGACAGCAATCCACACAGAAAACCTTGACTTAAAATGTGTCCTACCTGCAAAATGTGCAGGAACAAAGATAGAGCACAGACAGAGGGAATTGTCACCTAATGTCTGGACCAAGTAAAGACCCCACCCTATGGGTAAGAACCAATCCCTGACATTATTAATGATACTGTGTTATTCTTGCAGACAGGATCCTAACATAACTGTTCTCTGAGAGGTTCTACCCGACAGATGACCAAAACAGATGCAGTGACACACAACCAAACATTAGATGGAGCTCAGTGAGTCTTGTGGAAGAATCAGGAGAACAATTCAGGGACCCAAAAAAGGATAGAGACACCACAGGAAGACTAACAGACTCAACTAACTTAGATTTTTATAGCCTTCCAGAGACTAAACCACCAACCAGAGAGCATAGAATGGACATGCATAACAGATCTTTATTTTGGTCTTCACACAAGTCAACCAACAACCAGAGAGAGGGCCCTGTCCCTGAATTTGTTATTTGTTGCCTTCCTGTGGATCCCATTGCCCTTACTTGGCCCACATGAGAGAGGATGTACTTAGTCCTGCATTGACTGATGTAAGGGGGAGTGGATACTCAAGGGGGTTTCCTTCTTCTCAGAGGAGAATTGGAGGGGAATGTGGAAGGAGATGCCAGTGGGGGGACTGGGAAGAGAGAGGGGTTGATACTGGAATATTAAGTGATTAAATTAATTATCTTTTATAAAGAGAGAGGGGTTTAGTAAAAAGATATTTTAATGGAAAATAGTAATGTGTCCAATTTTCTTCCTTTATATATTTTTGAGGGTTTTGATACATTTGTCATGCTTACTCATTATATATTTTTTCTAATTGTTGCTTTGCTCTTTCAAAATAAGCACAAATGGTCTTATTTATTTATTTTTTAAATGGGACACAAAGTAGTGTCCAGTATTGCCAGATACAGCCTAGATCTAACATTCATTTTCTGTCTTCTTAGTCACATGGGTCTAGTATAGAATCAGATCTTTCCTGTCATTAATTTCTCTACATTTCCATGGCTATAACTTAATCCAAACTGCAGAATTGTAGACAGATCAAATTTTTCATCTCTTAGGATGCCTCTGAGGCATTTTATTATAATCAATATTGGTAGTATCTTTCAGTTTTGCTTCACATGATATTGCAAAACTTGACATGGACTTCTAGAAGTCGAACTGCTGGAATACTTGATTCCTAGGAATCTGGAGCTGGGGTGAGATTGTTCCAGTACATCCACTCCCCAGCCACTTGAACTTGTGTGGTGCAGCTGGAAGTGTCCCCAGCATACTGAGGCATAACTTCAAACATGTTTCTTTGGCTGAAGACTCCTGAGAAATCATACGAGCTGACAGACAACATTGCCTAGCATAATTAAGAACAGAATGGCTTGTTTTGAGATTGTCCTCAGGAAATGGTTACAAACTAGGATGGCACACCCAAAGGAATTTCCCTGAACTCCCCCTTCCACGGGGAGGTACCAGAGGGCATCTTAACCAGCTGATGTGCTTCAGCCTTTGCTGATTTTATTGAAGAGGAAACTAATTGTACTCTTCTCTTAAATGAAGTTACACAGAAATTATCTCTGAAAAGCCTGCATTCGTCTTCATAAATAGCCTCCTAAATCAGATATAATGAATGTAGTTCACAGACAAAAATAATGTGTGTCAGTGGGTTTCTGTTCAAGGTCAAAAGTCTGAAGAGATTCAAATGTTATTTTTCAAAAATTAAGGTTATGTCATAATTGTTTCTGCTTACTACAGCAAAGTACTTTTTCATCCAAATGGTATTTCTAGCAGAAATAAATATTTTATAAATCCACTTCTCCTGTAACTTGCATTCAAGTAGAGTCAATCTTATTTTTAGAGTGTTTATGCACTCCTACTTTTTAAAAAAAAAATCATTTAAAGTTCTACTTATAAAGATTATATTTCTTTCTTACTGCCAAAAGATCACAAATGCCTACAAGGCAGAAAACTTCCTGTCGAACAAGGAAGATTAGATGAGGCTTTCAAGAAAAGATTAATCTGCCCATTGAAATCCAGTTGGTATTGCTTAAGCGGATGATTTTCTTAGCAACCAATGCAATGAAAGCAATATGACTTCATGTCACCAGCTTCAGTGAGTGAACAGTTTGGTTCGACCAAAAGGCATTAGGTTCAGTTTTAAATAATGTAATCATTTAAAAGTGACAAGAAGCTAGTGGTTGTCTATGAAACCATGCAGCAGAAATGTGTGAATTTAAAGAGGATTACTCCATTTTCAGAATTCAAAATTTCAAATAAAATCATGAGAGCTTCAATATATTGCTAATAAAGGCAGAGATTGTGTATCTAATTACAAAGATTGTACGATCAAAGCACCTAAACGGAGGAACATTTATCCTTATTTAAAAGGGCACAAAGACCAAAATTTCTCTGTAGAATACAAATAAGCTCAATACTGTTTTATTTAGACTTAATGCACACATGTCAAAACACAAAATGCTTACATATTTAAATGTTTGAGACTCATTTTCTGTTTTTGCAAATTCTAACTTACAATATGATTATGATTATATAGATTTCTTAAAACCTCAAATATCTCAGCATATCTCTTGGGGTTTTTCTTCTTTCCTGAGTTTCCATGTACTTAATCAAGATTCAGATAACCACATATGGTCTGAAATGCCTCTCTTGCTTCAAGACTCTTAATATTTTTTAATCTCTCAGCTCTCTTAAGTTAAACTAGCATAGTGTAATGAATCTGTCCCCCTTCTCTGATGACCACATGGATTTTGGCTGATAGAATTCATTACAATCTTCCTTTCTACAAAAAAGCCTTCAGAAAATTTATTCATTTTGGAGGCATTTAAACTGAAACACAGAAAAATACCCCAAATTCATTTGATCAGTCACCTTCACAAAGATTTAGAGTCATAACATTACAACATTTGAAGACAGATAGTCTGGAACAAAGAAAACGTGCTAAGGCTGCCTGATTGGCTCTTCATAAATGGAAATAGCTTGTCCATCTTAAAGAAAGTAGATAAGAACTGCATTACAGTACGCTAACCCATGGCTATTAGTTTTCTAATTTATCCAATGAAGATCCGCTGTATATTAAGACAGAAAATTCTGTAGGATTGTTGAGGGGAGAGGTTTAGGTCCTTGAAAAAACACAAAATAGATACCAGAATGAAATTTTTATCTCAAAGATATTTAGGCAAGATAAAATCACATCTGAAATACAGAAGGTTGAAAATCAGAAGTGTTGATAAAAAGTCAGTGAGATAGCCAAATGTTAAACAATAGAGTATTTCAGGAACTGATGGCTTCTTTCTGGATGACCTTGAGTGAGTGTTTGTGGGTGGACTATGAGGAACTGATTCCACTGAAGAATAAGTCTGTGGAATTCCCTAAACAAGACAGCGTCATGTATAAGTACAAAAGTTGGGGTCAACAGCACTGGTAAAAAGCAGGAAGCCATGGGCTCTGTGAGAAAGAAAATAAATTATAGACTTCAAAGAGAACAAAAAAGCATAAAAGTGAAGCCTAATAAGAAAAAATTAATAATTGAATGAAATAGAAGATTAAAAACTAAATTGGGGTGAGGTTGAAAAATTCACAATGTTATAATAAGTTCTCTATGGATCTTTCATAGAGGAAATGAATACAAGAGAATTAAATTAGAAGAAGAGTGAAGTCACGGAAAAACATTCATGAATGAAGTCCTAGATGTGGTCCCTTATAAGACCACAACTCAACAAGAATGCATAAATTAAAGATTAAGAAGGAAAGTTGGGAGACAAACACAAAGAGAGTAGACAAACACAAGCCGAGGTATTTTATAAAAGACATAGATAGAATAACATCAAAGAAAAAGTCTCCCACACGCAAATGAGCAGAAATGTAAAGAAACAGACAAATATGTAAGAAGATACTAAACTGGGCTGCCCTTCGGCATCTCTTCAATATCAAAATACTAGAAAATATTGACAATGCTGATAGAAAATGAAAGTCTGTGATCCATAACATGTTCAACATCAGAAGATTTTACTGATATACAAAAGCCAAAACAAAAAAATTTGAGAATTATACCAATTCTCAGAAAAAGAACTTACCCACATAGGTACACAGTGAGATGTGTCTGGAAATCTTCTGGTAATGTCTCAAAGTCAATGACTCAATAATAAAGATGATGTTTTACACACTCCATGACAATTTTTACAGAAATGTCTAAACAAAGACACTTGATTTCTGTCATTTTAAATACTGTCTAATAAATAAAAGGTAATAATAAACATAATTATTAAAAAATGAAGAGCAATATAAAATTATTATAGATAGCAACCATCATCTAAATTCATATATATTCAAACATAACTCCATGAAAGTAACACAACAAAAATAATTTAAAAATACAGAAATAAAAACTAAAATACATTGTAAAGTACATTAAGTAAACCAGTGGTCAAAATAGTAATTACCAGACAGCATATATGTACGTACATGCATACACAAATAAATATGAAAAAAGATGAGTTGAAGAATGAAATCAAATAATTTTTATGCTGAAAGGATTACAATAAGGACTAAAAACTAACAAAGTAAACTCTAACAAAAAGAAACTTGACAGTTAAAATCCTCTATTAAAGGCAAGAATTCTTGGGGTGAAATATCACAAATGAATAAATGTCCCTCTCACGGAAGGCAGGGCCAGCACCACATCACCCCATGCCTGTTGCCCACAGTTAGAGGCTTAGATTAATTTGGTCTTTGCAGAACAAGTCTATAACAACAATACTTGTGTCCTTTCCTTACTGAAGAAAAATGGGTATGGAAAAATAAAGAACATGTTGAGATGTTCCTAAACTTTAGAAAAGGTTAAAATAAAAAGAAAGATGTCTATCAAATTTAAAAATACTGGTAATAGAAATCCGGAAAGATTTTTGTTTGTGTTTTGGGGTTTTTGTTTTGTTTTCTTCTGTTTTCGTTGTGCTGTTGTTGCTGCTGCTGCTGCTGTAGTTTGTTTGTTTGTTTGTTTGTTTTTGTGTTGTGTGGGGGGTGGGGAAGAAAGCATTGCTAGCATTGCATTGTGTAGTCCACATTTGCCTGTATAGTCCACTCTATTCTTCATTCACAATCCTCCTGCCTCAGCCTCAAAATTAATAATAATTTTAGCTATTAAGTATTAAAATTCAATTATTTTGCAATTTATTTAATATTAGAAAATCTTTTAAAAGATATTTGTGATCAGAAATTCTGTCCATCTAATATCCCTACATTCAAAATGTACATGCTGAACATTTAATTAAGTGTATGGGTTGTCATTCATAAGTGATGACTTGCATTGGGGAAAACTATTGAAAAGCAAGGAAAAGAATACAGGTTATTTTCTTGTCAGTAAAGAACTCATGAAGTTGACTCTGTGCAGACAGCTGGGGTGTGGGGTGGGTGTAATGCACAGTTAAGAAGTCAAAGACTCCTGTCCTCCAGTTCCCAGGAAGGTAGCCCAAGTCAGTCTCTACTTCATGAATGGGGTGAGAATGTCATCAGGTACTTCACACAGTTCCATTTTCCTTTCCTATGGGATGTTTTTTTTTCCTGCCCTCTTGGCATCTCCCCCTGCTCTGTAGATTCCACTGGCCTCCAGCCACCATGGAAAATTAAGTGTCAGCAATTGCACAGTTCTCTGGGAGCTCACTGCCAAATATAACACTGAAGGAGATAGTGGGGACACCTTGGGGTACTTCTCTGGCAGACCCAGGCTGAAAGCTTTCATAAGATCTGCTATTAAAATTAGATGTTGCTCATACATCTGTGAAAAACAGGTACAGACTTCTCTCCTGTAATTTAGAGTTCAGAAGAAAGATGACACTGGACCCTTAATTACCAAAGAGATAAATGGAATGAGCATATAAGGACTGGGTGCCATGAAAATGCTTTTTGTTTTGTTTTGTTTTTTGTTTTGTTTCTGTTTTTGTGCAGGTGCCTTTCCCCGCCCCCTGCACTGCTTCTTATGCCAATGTGGACCTCTTCCTTACCTTCTGTTTTGTCCTGGGCTACTCTGTGAACACATCTGTCTTTCCAAGTTGCCAGTTTCTTGCAGGCATCTGTAGAGTGCCTGCCTCAAATTAAACGTTTAAAAATGTCTTGCTAAAATGAATGAGGACAAAGCCTTGGGGATCTCAATGGTTTCCTCATTCAATATTTTCTATTTAGACACCACTTTCAAGACACCAGGAGGCATGTTTATTTGATTAGCTTAAATCTCTCGCTCCTGATCACTGCTTCAGAGTGATTTTAGTTTCTCTTTTCTTCCCCCCTTCTCATTGTCTTCTTATGGCCTAATCTAGAGAAATGATGAAGTGGAACAAGAAAAGTAAGGCTAGCATTGAGGTGCAGGAACAGCAAGTCAACCTTGTATATGCTTAGAAAGTAGGGACTAGTTTAATGAGACAGATTTTACCTACCAAAAACCCATTTCTATCCACAAAAACAATAAACTCAATATTTACTTTTTTTGTTGTAGGAAACATAGGACAGAAGAGTCGATGTTCCTTAATTCTTCCATGTGGGACCAGTGCACAGGAGAAAAGTAAGCCTTGTCTGAACCATGAAGCAGAGTCCATTCCCTTTTTTCTGATCTTTAACCCCAGATGATCTCTTCCATCTCCTCTGTCTTATAATGCAGTTGGAGAAAGTCGTGCCTGCCATGCTTTGGAGAAGAACGCATACTGATTGATTCATATACTCAGACTAAGCATGCTACATTGGAAACTGCATTGGTTATATTTCTTGTTTCTGCTGGTTCAGGGAAAATTAGAGTGCCTTTTCAGGGTTCTCAGTCCCATTAATAAAAGAATTTAAAAATGGACTCAAATAGGAGATTGGGGACAACTTTATTGGAGTTTAAAAGAAAGACTCCCAGGGCAGGCACACAGTAAATACCAAAGCTGCCTGGAACAGGAGAAAAAGAAAACGGCTATACCATGTGAGTGAGGGGACACAGGTCATACACATGGCAGGAGACAGCCATGGACTGGGCCATGGGAACAGAAAGCTTAGGGAAAAAGCAAGGGAGCTCAAAGTATAAAAAAAAAAAAAAAAAACTAAACTAAACTAAAATACTACAAAACAACAACAATAATAACAACACAAAACCAATAAAATAAAAAAACAAAAAACAAATGGACTTGGATTCTGGCCAGCCTCCTAAAAACGGAAAAAGAAATGGGAACATCATAACTTCCTAAGTAGGCAGAGAGAGACAACTGCAGATGTTCTCTTCACTCTCTCTTTTTCATTTTATCCAGGACTCCAGTGCAGGGAGTGGTGCTATCCTCTCTTCCTATGGATCCTCCCACCTCAATTAATTTGCTCTAGAAAAAAATCTTTCATAGATATGCCCAGAAACTTGTTATCTCAGTGCCTCTAGGCCCTTTCAAGTT
>JAPYYD010000975.1:0-23213 GCA_028551405.1 Uromys caudimaculatus | reverse complement strand
TTTTGGTTTTTTGAGACAGGGTTTCTCTGTGTAGCCCTGGCTGTCCTGGAACTCACTCTGTAGACCAGACTGGCCTCGAACTCAGAAATCCACCTGCCTCTGCCTCCCAAGTGCTGGGATTAAAGGCGTGCGCCACCACTGCCCGGCAGTAAACAGCAAGTTTTGATGGAACACATCTGTAATTCTAGTGTTCCCACAGATGTCGACATGGAGACTGGAGAGTCAGCAAGAGACTCGTGGACTGGTAACCTGGAATATGCAGTGCAATGGCAAAAACAGTAAGAAAGCCTCTGCTTCAGGGAGAGAGAGAGAGAGAGAGAGAGAGAGAGAGAGAGAGAGAGAGAGAGAGAGAGAGAGTGAGTGAGTTGGGGGAGAAACAGCTTCCAAAAAGTTGTTTTTTGCTCTCCACATAAAATATGCTCTCTTACCCACATATAAATGATTAGCTAGTGACTGCTGGCAGCTTGGGAAAGCTTTGAAGCCTTTAGGAAACAGATCCTGGGTGGAAGAAGTACCTATGAGGATTTATAGTCTTATCTGAGAGAGCTTTTGGCCACATCTTCATCTTCTGGTTCAGTTTGTTGGAATGATATTCTAAGCAAAGTCCTTCCCTCTTTAACTTGCTTCTTGTAGGCATTTGGTCAGTACAACAAAGAAAGCATGTGACACAAGTATTTCTTTTTAAAATTGTTTATTTTATGTTTATGTGCATGCCTACTTGCCACTGCATGTGTGTGAAAGATCAGAGGACAAGTTGCAAGAATTGATTTTCTCTTTCCATAGTGTGGGTTTCAGGGATGGAACTTAGGTTGCAAGTTTGGCAGAAAGTGCTATTACTGCTGAACCCATAAGTATTAACTTCTCAAAGTAGAGAAATGTACACTAACATACACACATAGAGATATGTGCACACACATGCTCACCCAATGGTACAACTTCCCACACACATACAAACACAAACACACACCACACAGATAAACAAACACACATACACACATACACATATACATATAGTCATACTCATATAGCCATTAAACATTTTATCATGCTGTATGAATAAACAAATAAGTATCATAAACCAATGGGAATCATTAGGTGGCTGTATTCACTGTACCATTTTTTGAGCTTTTCCCATGTTTTCCAGATAATAAACTCTATCCTAAATAAATATGAAGGCCACAGTATTCACTAGCCAAGGCTAGATCTATTTTCCACATATTTCATCATTATCATCTTTTGGTCTTGTTACTAAAATGTCAAGCTGAATATATTCACAATTTTTATTCTGTCTGTTAGTCACAAAAATAACTCTAATAAATCAGACTACAAGGCAGGCTTTGAAGATCCATCCTGAATCAGAGCAGCTACAATGACTCAACACCTTCCATCCTCTATTTCAGAAAATTAATAGATATTAATTTCACCAAATGTCCATTTCAATTCTTTATCTGAGAGGGTAAATATTCACAAAAGTGACACGAGTCAATGTTGACTTTGGAGAATAATACATCTTGGCTGTCACCGGAACGTGTGGTTTATGTAAAAAATGCCCATGTGCAAATCTACTAGGTATATTTATTGCTATACAAAACTAATATTGCATCAAAATAAGGCACATATGCTGTGGAGATGGCTAAGCTTGAAAGTGATTGCCACATAAGCATGACAACTTGAGCTTAAATCTACTACCCACATAACCTAGGTGCATCAGTCCATGTCCATAACCCAGCACCAGAAGTATGGACATCCAGCATAGCAAATCATTGAGCTCCAGCTTTGTTTAAGGAACCAGTGTAACAAAAATAAAATGGAGAAAGGTTGAAGAAGATTCTAACATCCATGACTGTCCTCTATACCTTGTGGTAAAAGCATGAACACAAAACACCATAGACTTAGTCACATGGAAAAGTATATACCCTGCATACATATCTCATCACCTTCACAAAATTGCATTGCATACATGTATTCAAATATGTATCACATAAATTTGTGTAACATATTAAAAATAATATACTATATTAAATTAGAATAGATAATACTAGATTCAGACAAAGTGTAATAGAAGGCCGTGGGAGTTCCCTAAAGGGAAGAATAAGGACAGAAGAGACCTAATTGGACAGATGTTCTGAAGGATATTATGCAGAGTGAGCACTAAGGATGTGATAAAAATCAGCACTTAGATCAGAAACAAGGGCCAAAGCCAAAGCCAGATTTGCAAAAATTGTGTTTAATTTGTGTTTGTCTTTTCTTCCAATCTCATTGGTTAGTGGAAGGCAGCACTGGGGCATTCTTGCTTATGATGGTCCAAGGCTCATTATTTTACCCCAAATATAGACATGTGACAAAGAGGGCTGTGCCCCATGTACTGGATGAGGGATTGCTGCCTTGGGTAGAGATTCTTTAAATTTGCCTGGGCTTCAGTTTTATCAAGTAGTTATTTTGCCATTCTCTGTGCTAAGCACAGACAATTCAATCACAGCTAGCACGAGATTTCTTCTTTTGAGGGAGTCCCAAGGGGATGTCTGAGATGTAGGTGGATAATTCAAGGGCCTTTACAAGATAATTTCTTCACATAAAAATAGCTCCTGACTGTAAACTAAGGAGAAAAAGGTGAGGAGGCATTTTTTTTTGACAAGCCGCTATCTTCACAGATCAGTAAATGCCAATAAGATGACACATATAAATAGCTGCAAGAGAAAACTCAGATTTCCTGTGTGTAAAAATAAAAATAGGACCGTCTCTTCTGGATATATGAAATAAACAATACTTTCTTGCTAGCTAGAAGATCCTACTGTATAGATAAGAGTGCCAGAATTTGTTGCTATTAGGCAACCAACAAATAAATGGTAAGTACTTGAGGCAATTTGCTAAATTTCCTTGTATGATCAAAATACAGTGTATATAATATGTTAAAATATTATACCTCACCACATAAACATACATAAGTATTATGTGTTCAAAACATCAGAAAATGGTGTCTGGCAGTGGTGGCACACGCCTTTAATCCCAGCACTTGGGAGGCAGAGGCAGGTGGATTTCTGAGTTCGACGCCAGACTGGTCTACAGAGTGAGTTCCAGAACAGCCAGGGCTATACCCTGTCTCGAACTCCCCTCCTCAAAAAAAGAAAAGAAAATGGTACCTTCTTATTTAATATGTCTTGAGATAGAGATCATATTAATAATCGTATCAGACACTCGCTGACTACTGCAAACAGGTGCAGTCAATGCTCTCAGAATGGCCCTAGTGCTCCAACCCAGCCATGCAATAGCTGTCTGAATAATAGCAGCTTCTATCCTCTTTCTTTAAAACATTAAAATATGATTATTTTGCATGTAATTACAAAATAGGGCTAGGTAAATTGCATACAAGGGCCAGTACTTGTCAAGGAAGTATGATAACTTGCTTTGAAGTTCCTATAAACCATGTAATGCTAGATATCACAACACATGTATAGTCCCATATTAACTATAGAAATATATGATAAGAAGACTGGAGAATCCCTGCAAGTACACAGGTCAGCCAGCCTGGTATAGGCAATGGTGATGTAATCTGTCTCAAACAAGGTGGAAGATGAGGACTGACATCAATATTATCTTCTGTGCTCCATGAGCTCACGCTCAAACACACACAAGCATAAAAAGAATGAGGAAGAAGGAGAAAGAAATTTTGTTAAAGTGTGAGGAACATCACAAGACCTCCCTTGAAGAACCAGAAGAGAAAGGATATGCGAAAACATAAAATTCTGGAGAGTCTTACCCCATTTTCTTCAAAGCAGCACTTTGTAATTTATTTTAAATGATGAAATTCTATATATATTTCCTCTAGAAAATATTCTGCTTTTGAAGTAAGTGTCAGTATTTATGAAATTACTCCTTTCCATGATGTTTTAAAGAACAGAACAAAGTATTTGTTGATTGCTTTGTTGTTAACAGTCAAGATAATTAAAGAACTTTCTTGTCTGTAAAAAATTAAAAAGAATTGAGGGGTGGCTCCTAAGGAAAAGACACTGAACTTTGAACATGATTTGGAAGGTATTCCTCATAAGGACAGATTTTGGGAATTAGTGCAATCATAGAATAGTAATTTAGAGACAGAGGGTACGGGCAATGGAACTAGGTTGGTATCCTGAAGTAGCCTGTAGATGAATGATCAAGCCTATGGTGCAACAAATTTTGTTGGGAAGCATTATCGTATTTGGTGACTACCCACACAGTATAACAAATCAGAGCTGAAATCCAGCAAACACTCAAATCTTCTTTGACACCTTCTATTCAGCAATGAGCTCAGCAAAATACATCTATAACGCACAAGCTATGTGACCTTACAGAAATAGAAGGACTGGAGACCAAGGAAAGGGAAGTGATATTTGGAAGGAAGTAGAAACAAATAAAGATACATTCAGGAACAATGTCCATAAAGCACCTATTAAATACCATTCTTTCTATAAATGGATTTATTTCTTTTTGTGTTGTATGATTATATATATATATGATGTTTGTGTCTCTTTGTCTGTATGTGATATTTGTGAGATTATATGTATATGCATATGAAATGTGTGATATTTGTAGGTATGTATGTGATTCTTCTGTGGGTTCCTATGTTGGGCGGGGCCTTACACACATCTTGGTGCATATGTGGAGGTTAGATGCATTAGGGGCATTGTGGTTGCAGAAGTATAGTACTACATCTGGCTCTTTGTTGGTGCTTAGGATTCAAACTCAGGCCCTCACTCTTACAAAACAAGCACTTTCATTACTGAGCTACTTTATGAGACTTGCAAAGTTCCTTAAACTGTCATGGACTTTGGATTGCCTCCAGATGAAATATTTCTGTGTCAAACATAAATTGTTTTTTTTTGTTTGTTTTTTTGTTTTTTTTTTTTGTTGTTGTTGTTGTTTGTTTCTTTGTTTTTTTCAAGACAGGGTTTCTCTGTGTAGCCCTGGCTGTCCTGGAACTCACTCTGTAGACCAGGCTGGCCTCAAACTCAGAAATCCACCTGCCTCTGCCTCCCAAGTGTTGGGATTAAAGGCATGCACCACCACTGCCCGGCTCATAAGTTGTTAAAAACAGTATGCATGCAGCATGGTGGCATTTTCCCAGAAAAGCTCAATCAATTTGGCTAGTACAGGAAACAGAATTAACACCCTCCCAAGAATCTGCACAAAGGCAAGCAGACAGCATAGAGACATTGGAATTTATACTTGAACATCAATTGCTAATAATAACACATAAACCTGATGCACCCAACTCTAGAAGTTCTCCTTCAATAGAGCAGACAGCAGAGGAAGTTAGGAATCCTCATCAATTCTCAGATGAGAGGGCCAGAATTCTTGGTGTTGACCTTTAATTGTAAACTCCTGAATGAAGAGTTCTCATTTTGCTGACACAAATCAATATAATTTACAAATAGAAGAATGCATCAGAGTGATGCCTGTAGACAGTGTGTGCTACATACTGTCATGTGTAAATGAAATGCTGCGTTCAAAATATGGACAGTCTGTATTTCCAGAAAGGGCTACATTTCAGAGCCCTGAATACCTTTTGAGTACCTATTACTCTCATTTGTCGCAAACAATGGGACCATTTACAGAGTACGTTTTAGCTGCAAATCTGGCTTATGTGTGTTTAGGAACTCATACATCCGTGTGACTTGAATTCTCTTAGTCATTATTCTATTTGAAGAACTGTGTAAGCTGTCCTTACAAATCTCCTTGTTGAGTTCCTTACCAGCTGTTACCTGAGCTGTTTAATTATCTCAGCTAGTTTTCTTACCAACATTTTCTTCTATTCCGTTCTAAACCTCATTAATCCTTCTGAAAAAAGGGAGAGTCTAGAAATAGCTTATGTTGTAAAGTTCTTACCTTGAACACTTTAAAACCTGAGTTTGACCCATAGAACCCACAAAAAATCCATGTTCTGGGTACACGAGATGGCCTACACCACTAAAGTGCTGGCCAGTTGCTGACCATAGTCCACGTGCAGAAACACATATGTGCATGCACACACACATAAAATTTTTGAAGGGGAAATATTAAAATCTTACAATGCTAATTAGACTTTAAGTTCCTGTCACCCACATAGTGGGTCAAAACTTTCTTTAACTCCAGTTGTGTGGTTTCCAATACAATAGCTTCTTCTGTGTTCTGCAGACACAAGGCGTATAAGATAGTGTGCATGCATATGAATATGTATACATGAGAGCAAAATACTCATGTGCATAAAGATTAGTGATATTTTATAAAGCAAAACACCTTAGTGAAACTACAACTTTTCAATTTAAAGAAAGTTCCACACTAAACCACTCCTTTACTTTCTCCTCCTTTCTTATATTAATCAGCAACACACACCCTTTCAGTCTGCTGAGATTTTCCAACCCATAGCTTCAGGTTTGCATTCCTCAAGACCACATCTGGATGCTCATTGCATGCCTTCCATTGTGCCCATGCTTACATGTGTTGCAATATTTAACACTGACACGACTAATGAATTATTTTACTGGCTGCCAAGTTTTTCACTATACTGAAGATCATGCAGTATGTTAATCGTCACTTCTCTAACTAGTTGCAAAATCTCTTTTAGATAAAGCACTTAAGTGAAGGAAATGGAAAGCGACTCAATGTTGATCATTAAAGGTCAAAATGAACTAGTTTAATAATGGAGAATGTTTCCAGACTCTGTCAACTAAGCAGTGGTGTTTCTTCATTTCTAGAAGCTGTGGATGACACGGAAAACACTGCACAGCCATTCTCCTGCCCCGCAAGAGCACTACAATTGTTGCTCATATTACTCTTTCATTTGGTTTGTTAACAGCCCTCAGGTAATTCAAAGTCTGATATTTCTTTACTGTCATGCCTTCCACTGTGCCCATGCTTACAAGTGTTGCAATATTTAACACTGACACAACTAATGAATTATTTTACTGGCTGCCAAGTTTTTCACTATACTGGAGATCATTCAGTATATCTTAATTGTTAATCGTCACTTCTCCAACTACTGTCATGACCAACATTCTCACAGATCTTTTGAAATTCAGCATGGAAGAAAAATCTAGAATAGAGCATATTATAGTCTTATCACAATAGCATGTCTTTGTGACTCTAATAATAAGCGTTAATAAACTTCTTCGAGGCACTTAGTCCTTGTTCTAAGTTATTTCAAAAAATTAAAACATTTTTAAAATTAAAAATTGCATCATATAATTTGTTTCTTTTAAAAATGAATTTAACAATATGTTTCTGTGTGTCATATTCAGTCCTCCTGTCTTCAATATATCATACTTTGTCATGATAAACATTTAGCTTGTCTAATCTTACAAGAACTGCATTAGTAAGATATTTAGCTGCTTTTCAATTGGGAGTAAACATATATCTTAATTTCTAGCTACATTTTACTGGCAGGCTGGAAAGGACAATAATTAAATAGGCACTTGACCTTGCTGGTCTGAGGCATCATATAGTCTAGAATTTCTTAAATACTGATTCTGGTCTCTTTTAGCCAAATTCCCAAGTCATACCATAGCTTCTTGTGTCAAAGGAGTTGACTTTATAATACTTTAAAAAATTTTTACAGTGACCTATATCTATATTCAAACTTAAACAGTCCTCTCAGTATATACCCAGAGGAAACACTCTAGTTGTTTAATATCCTGAAAATCAAGAATGAGATAATTTCCAGAGGTTTTTATTATTGGTAGGTAATTGGATTCTCACTGTAGAATTTTAATATCTGTATTATGCTGGTATCCTTCTAGCCCGACTTTGTTTTCAAAGTGCTTAATTAAAAATGTAAACAATTTGTGATTGAGTAAGTAGAAATGCCCATCTTTGAGACAGGGTATGAGAAAACCAAATATATACAAATAGATACTTGCACACTACAGAGTGTAATAATAGCAATAGCAAGTGATTACAAAAAAGAGCAGGCAAGTAAAGTTATTTTTAAAGCAACCCAATACCTATAACTTAATACCCATAACTGCCAGCATGGAAGAACTTGCTCACACAATTTGTTTTCGAAGCTGATGTTACTCCTCAACATGTAGGGAAAATAATCTTTAAAAAATGATTCTCTAAAATTAAAAGGAAACTCTTGGAAAGGGAATGCCTAGCTCATCAAGGAATGTACACAAATGGGTGCAGATTGTACATTCCTAGCAAATCTAATATCTACACCAAAATTGTGTGCAGCAGCCTAGAGAAACTAGGAAATACTCATGATTGCATTGAGGAGTTTTGCCTAATAGGCTCTGAAGACCGTTAATATGCATAGATTTCAGAATCAGTGCTTACTGCAAACCTTTTGTTTACTTAATGTATACAGTTTTCACAGTACAATAAACACTACTATTCCTTATGAAAACCAGTTCTAGAATATTTCGCAAGCAACACTCACTCAATGGCTATGTTACTTGTAAATGGGGAATGCAATGATCACTTGGAAAATTCTGAATATCATTATCAACAACTTTCTTTTTAAATGCCCAGAACAGGCTTTGTAACTACTGTGGTTATGACAGACTGAAGTTTTAAACCCTTGCAATTTAGTTTCATGTACATAATTAAAACACATTGATTATAGTCAAATTAATTTACAGGAAATATGGCTTCAAGAAGGAATTTTTCAAGAAGGGTGATACTTGAGGACACCCAAGTGGTGCACTCATGCTGAGACTCTACCCATTTCATCAGTATTCCTCACTCTCACCTTTAGGATCTTCAAAGTATTCATTCTCTCCAGATAATGGAATGTGCTGAGAGGAAAGCACAGTTCAGAGCCACACCTTTGCATTAATTGGAAAACACTGACCTCTAGTGTTCCAGAAGGTAGAGAAACTAGCTCAATAGCAAACTTCACTTCCTGTCTAAGCTCTTGGGTCTTTCTCTTGGGTATCATGGGAATAGTTTCAAGGAGAAAGGGGCAAAAAAGAGGAGGAGAAAAGGTTAACAGAGAAAGGAAGTGCAAAAAGCCAGAAGGGAAAATTCTATACCTGAATGTAACCTGCCTCAATACATCCTCTAAAATAATTTCTTCACTTATCCTAACCCAATGGACAGGGTATTCTATTTTGCCTTCCTTTATAACACAAACTTTGAGAAAATATTACAACTATGGATTGTGAGATTTCCAATCTTTGGATCACATAGACCTTGACTCTACTTTGAACACCTATCCACCTGTCTGCCCTCTACAATGCAAATTCTGGGACAAGATCTTTGAAGGATTAAGTAATAAGGCAGAAGGATCTTCAATAGTAAGTCTTCTCACCTTTCCTCACCCCTCCCCGTGAAAATGATAATGCAAATTACAAAAGTAAAATAATATTTGAATCAGGATAATATTTCTGAGCTTCAGTGTAGAAAGAGAAGATGAGGGAACAAACCCAGAAACTTGAAGGATTATGGTAAGCCACCCTTGCAAAGAACACAGATGGTTTAATTCCATCTTTTCTCATTTGGGAGTTCCCAGAGAAGGCAAAATTTCCTTTCCTCTGCCTAGAGAAGCAGCTGAGTAATTGAGCTTGAACCTCTCACAGTTTTAGCTATCTGTTCAAGTTTCACAAACTGGATTCTTTAAATATGTAGCTCAGGAGGCAGATCTATGAGTCAAAAATTCCTGGCTATTAAATGTCTTAAGCTTGCTGGGGTTGAAACATTAACAATGCAATGCATACTCACTATTCCTTTGTAAGCACCTGAATTTTGAGGTTGGAGTGTGTTTTAAAGTTCTCCCTCCTCTATCCTATAATAGAGAGCCATTGATATCCTGGAGTAACTACATTTGGGCTACAAGTCTTAGGCCCAAACTGCTTACACGGGTACTCATTGGTTATAAAATGCCCCAGCTGAAACCTTATGCCAAAGGTAGTGAAGAGAGCCTGGTACTTAGGGTGGAAGCAGGGGTAGAATTGTTCCAGGCAATTTCAAATCATCGGTGCAAGCTGCAGCTACTGCTATCACAGAGCTCGGTGACTCTGATGCTTCTCTGCCCCTAGAGGCTTGCTCCTGGCCCGTGCCTCGCTTCCAGAGATTAAGAACCTTAGAGCTATAGGAACTTTATTCTTCCAAAGAAGGGCAGGCAATACAGCAGAGCAAGCTCTTTACAGTTCTGCTAACTTTTGAGATGGTTGGAATGCTCGAACCAAATTGGTTACGGTTTCCCCCTGCTCTTCCCTTTTACCCAGACCATATACAGTAGGAAAGTACATACGAATTCCGAGGAGCATCTATCCCACCTCGTCTTCCCGCCCCCAGCTCTTGAGTACTTACAATTTGTCGCTGTTAATCCAACGTGCCACAAGCCAGAGAGCACCAAAGTCAAAACGCTGGTCAGTCTTGGTACACAATCCATTTCCCCCTAGTGAGCAATTTCTTCCAATTGAATCCCAAATTTGTAGGCACCAGTATTGGCTTTTCTTTCCTTTCCTTTCTCACTCTCTCTGTTTGCTATCCTTCTCACCGCCTAACCCCCGCCCACCCCCCCTTGAACACACTCTTCTTCACTCCATCTTGCTTCTCAGATCCTCCACCGAAACCTAAGCAGACTTTCCTCGGAGCTCCAAGCTGCGATCGACAGTTCCTGCAACTGTCCCTTCCTGTGCTTGCCTTTCTTGCCTGTCTCCTAATACTCGGAATTGCCTCTCGTCAAGGTTCAGTTCTTGGCGCTCAGCTCCAATAGCCTAAAGTACTTTGTTCCGGCGAAAGAGCTGGATTCAGCACCTGGGTGACGGACAGCTCCTTATCCGCAAGGTCTCCGTGGCACCGCCCCCGGCCTGGGACTGCGCTCGCCTATTACAGTGGCCTGGGCGGTCCTTGGTCGCTTGCAAGTCCCCAGCAGATGCTCTGCTATGACGCGCTTAGGCTACTTGCTGGACAAGTAAAGAGAAAAGATTCTCTCTCTCTCTCTCTCTCTCTCTCTCTCTCTCTCTCTCTCTCTCTCCCCCCCACCTCCCTCTCTCTCTGTCTCTCTGTCTCCTTCCCTCCCTCCCTCCCTCCTTCGCTTCCTCCTCCTCTCTCCCCCTCTCTCTCACTCTCCTATCCTTGCATCCCAGCATCCCTAACCACTTAACCTCTTCTCTTTCTTTTCCTCCCAAATTAGGGGCCAGTATTGGCATTTAAATCAGCTTTTTGAACAATGCTGCTGAAGTGATGCCTAAAGGAGTTGGAAGACTTAGGAAGAGGAATTTTCTCATGGAGAGCTTGACAATGAACTAACCTAGTGCCTAATACCCTTTTTCTCAGTTCTCAGGGGAAAGTCAAAGAAAGCTTGAATTGTGGGACTCAATTTCTGCTTCAGGGATGGGTAACTGACTAGTATTGATCTTATTGGGATTTCTCGTTTAGCCATTTAGAGATAGGATCGCTCTCCACATTTATGATAGGATTTCTCTCCACATTTGTATCTCTCCTTGGTTGCTATTGGCACATTGCTTCCGCAAGTACTTCAGGGAGATTGCTGCTGTGGGTTCCAAAGGAGCCGAGGTGGTTCTCTGGCATAAGAGAAAAATCGTTTTAAAATGATTTTTAACAGGCATGGACTGAAAGATGAGTAGAGACAAGTGGGTGTGAAGGTCGGATGTGAGCCCATGGTTGGCTCTTAAAAGCTTTACATCTATAATAGAAAAGATGGGTTTTGATTGCTTCCTCCTGGCTCTGTATTAGAGGCCTTGTTTCTTCAGCTTCTAGCATGAGTCTGGGGACTTGCTTGCTTTGCCATAGATGAACTTATGTTTAGTGTGAAGCTGCCAGAAACCTGTCAAATGTTAACAAAAAGAGAAACCAATAATGATGCCTTCTATGTGAAGGTTACAATCAAGTTAGAGTCTATAGGATCTTTCCTTATCAGAGGAAGTTTGTACCTCTCTCTCTTAACTGGTTATCCTTCCCAGTGTTACGGAGCATACAGATATATTTTATACTACAGATTCCTGACAACCTTTGGTCTCAGCTACCAGCCCTACAGCTTTTCCACACTGTACTGAGTTTTAAGCAGCCTTTGTATAAATCCCAACCTTAACTTTGTAGTCTTAGAGCTCCAGCTTCCATCACTGGAATTCTAAAAGGCAGTTCAATGAATACCAAAACAAGAGCTCGTTATTTTGTTAAAGAAAGAATTCTGAAGTTCCTATTAGCTGTAAGCAAATAGCCATCTATCTATACTTTAACTGAAATCAATTATGTCAATAGATCCCTGGTTCACAGGAAATTCAACACAAGGTGTTGAGGTATAACCATAAACAGGGACTTTGACTCACAAAATATCAATGCTGTAGGACACGCCCCTTTCTGTTATATTGGGAAGGAAAGGTAGAAAGGAAAGGGTTAAGGGGAGTCTATGTCCCTTTGCTTTGGTGGTTTTGCCCTACTCCTTTTCTGAGAGAGCCCCAGAGATGCTCCCATCCCGTTCCCTGGTCTTAGAGAGTATGGGTTGAAGGTTCCCCTGCTGGCTAGTTTAATCACACTCAAAAGGTCTTGAACATATATATATCCATGACTCTTACTTATTTTGTATGTTTTAAATGTGTGTAATATTTAGACTTTTTTGATTTCATAAAATTATTAAAATTTTAATTTTATATGTTTGCGTATACATGTGGGCCTGCGTGTATGTATGTGGACCTGCATAGATGTACTTGTCCCACATGCATTCAATGCCCACAAGGGGCAGAAAATGATGTTAGATCTTCTGGAACTGGAGTTAGAGATGTTTGTGTGCTGCATGATGTGGTAAACTCCTAACGTTTATAAGACTAGCAAAGTGCTGCTAATCACAGAGATTTCTCTCCAGCCTCATCTCTTAGGCAGTTTTAAAGGAATAAAATATTATTGTCAAAATTTAAAACTTTATGATCTCCTGCCTTAAAGCATTGAAGACTACAAAAATTGTTAATTTATAAATGTATTATGCCCACACATATTGCTTTTATGAGTTTTATCACATTTATGTCTTTAAACATCACATTGTATTATTTTGATTATCTTTCATCAATTTAGAAATGGTGAGGCTGGGAATAGAGTACAGTTGATGAAGTGATTTTATCGATGATGCAGAAAGCTTTTGGTTCAATTTGTAATACTACAAAAAAAGTGGTTGTTGGGCCTGGAGCTGCATACACATAATGCCATCAATATAAAGGGTATAGGCAAGAAGATTAGAATTTCAAGGAAACAAATGGAGTTCCAGGCCAGGAAGACTACTTGAGAATCTACTCCGCTACCATATCTATGGCTTATCTGACATCTATCTATCTATCAATCTACCTACCTACCTGTCTGTCTGTCTGTCTGTCACTTACCTATTATCTACTTCATATGTATAGAAATGGTCTCAAACTATTTGATATTCTCCTTTTCAATCTATTGAATATCATTATTGAAATTTAGTGTTTTCATACATGAATTCCTGCTTGCTTCATCTACCCACTATACTGTTTTCCATGTTTTGAATATGCCAATATTTATGCATTAACAGTTCTGTTTTAGGCCGGAGTTGTTTCCAGTTTTCTCCCCAAATTTATACTATACAATTCATTAATCACCTTGTAATTTGTCTCACATTTAGTAGTGGAAGTTCTGCACTCTTTGGAAATGTTTTCCTTTAGTGTTTTGTGTCTCTCTAGTATTACGGAATAAGATGGCATCAACTCATGTTTCTTCCTTTGCTAAGAGGGAGTGATATTC
Organism: Uromys caudimaculatus; assembly: GCA_028551405.1. Taxonomy (NCBI): domain Eukaryota; kingdom Metazoa; phylum Chordata; class Mammalia; order Rodentia; family Muridae; genus Uromys; species Uromys caudimaculatus. The sequence continues at coordinate 9,536 of JAPYYD010000975.1, read as the reverse complement.
TCCAGAAGAAAGCATCCTGGATGTTTTGAAAAGAAAAATGATAGCTAAGAATCAAGGGACAGTGTTCCTCAATATTATCAGAGCTATTATATAGCTACAAAATACAGTTTAGGTAAAATATTTTCACAATGTAAGATTTAATAATTCTGCCTATTCTATCAAATACCCTTAATAAAAACCATCAGTACCAGAAAAAATGTGCTGGTTGTATATGTCACTATGGAGTCCACAATTGTAATTTATCTTCAAGTTAATGATAAATACCATGACTCCCTCTTTTAGATACCTATATGTAGACATAGTGTACAATGTATAAGGTATACCTAATTTACAAACCTATTTACAGTTGTGGCTTTTATTTTTTGTCTCAAATACACCTGTTCTTGAGTAACTTTGAGCTTTAAGCAGCAGATGTTTGCTTAAGATTTACAAATGTTTCAGCAAGCTTATTGTGCCTCTGACTATGGTGAGAGGAAAACAGCTGCTCCTCACAGACAGCAGTGTAAACAATGCCATCTTCTGAGGGTATTTTGGCTTCAAGAAGTTTTTAGGCACAGTAGAATATCAATCACTATTTAAACAGTTTTCAGTCAGATTGTTATTTGCCTATTGAAAATTTTTTTCATACGGATTTTTAGTCTGATGCAGCTGCCACATGACAGAGAGGATGGATAATCATGTATTACTTTTCATGTTGAGCACATAAAATAATTCATACCTGTACAGAATGTGAGTTTGAAAATGCTCACAGTTTTGGCACAGTTGGTGGATGTTTAGTATTAATACAGAGTGAGAAAAAATGAACAATAAAGATTCAGAATGTCAATATTTCACAAAAAATTCATCTGGACAGCATCCCAATTCAGAACTTCATATAAATAAAAATAAAAGGGAGTGGGGATTATATGAGTTTGGAAAGTGAATGTAAGCTTAAGGAACTAAGTTCACTTCTCTGGCACATAAGTAAAAATCCTGGTATTATTTGGCATATCTGCAACCTTTGTCATAGTGGAGAGAGGTTGATTTCCAACATCCATGGCACCTAACTCCTGGTCTCCGTAAATACATTCACACATGCATACATACACCTACAAGCACATGTATAACAATTGGGTATGCGCATACACTACATATACACGCATTCACATATACTATACATTAATACATAAAAAAGAAAAGATAAAAGAAAGTGACGAGTTGTATTTCACTCTTTTTTCATTTTTCTGGAACACTTCTGTTTCATCCACAATGGAACAAAGAAAAGGAATCATTCATCACATAGAGTCTTTGCTGTTGAGTATTCAAGCAGTGGTCCATCTACTAATTCATAATACTCATAAAATGGATGCCTGGGAGATATGTTTAATCATCTTCATTTTATTGATAGGATTCATTCTAGCAGGAGGCAAGGCAACACATTAAGCTGGACAAAAATTAATGGCTTCTACTTATAGGCTACTGACCAGTGAGCACCCCTCCCCAGCTGTTTCCTCTACTTTTAACATCATGTAGGACAAAATCTTTGTAATATGGATGTCAGAGGGCACAGAAACAGCTTACATAAGACCACACTGGCTATTTTGTTTTGAAAAGCACTCGTTTTGGACGATTTTGACTCCACATATCATAATTTGTTCTATTGTCTGAAGGATAATTCCTGTTACTGACACATTTCAGGGTCTTTGTTTTTTGTTGTGTTTTTGTAAAATATTGATGCAGTACAAGTTAATTATGTTTTCCTGTAAGATTTTTTTCTTTGTAACTTAATTTTCTTGTTTTACATTTCATTTTCCTTTTTTATAGTAAATGACTTCTACAGTGGAACACAACATCTAAATGTATGCTAGTCATACTTAAAGTTTCTAAAAGGTGGAATAATGCTTATTAAACTTCAACTTCCATTTGACTTTCTTTACTTGAGTTAAAATATAACTGAAATTTTCATATTTATTAAAAAGATTACTTTCAGGTTTCTACCCCAGGAACCAGTTGAGCAGCCAGTGCTCTGTTGCTAAAGTTTCTGAATTTAATGAAGAAATACAGACACCTGTCCCATCTGAAGTCCCTCCTTGATTTTTGTTTAACTTTTTTTTTCCGAGACAGGGTTTCTCTGTGTAGCCCTGGCTGTCCTGGAACTCACTGTGTAGACCACGCTGACCCCAAACTCAGAAATCCACCTGCCTCTGCTTCCCAAGTGCTGGGACTAAAGGCGTGCACCACCACTGCCCGGGCACTCCTTGATTTTTATGCAAACAGAAGATTTTAACAGATTCTAGTAGTAAGAAACTAATAATCTCATAATGATCTCCAAAGTCATATTTTTCAAGAAATTAATACATAGTAGAAACAGCTAATTTCCTGGGTTTGCTTTATTATGTAACCTTTTCCTTAGTGTCCCATTATCCTTTTTGAATTTAAACTACAATAGAAAACACACAGGAACACATCTCTAATATGCATTTTATTGGCATTTTCAATAACATTTTAGCCTAGAGCCAGCAGGGAATGTGTTTTCTAGTAGGATTATGAAACACACACATACACACAGAGAGAGAGAGAGAGAGAGAGAGAGAGAGAGAGAGAGAGAGAGAGAGAGAGAGAGAATGAGAGAAAGAGAAGATATGATGTTTCTGTGTGAGAAACTTTGTAGGCTGCAGAATTGTTGTTCAGTGAGGAAATGGAGGAAAGGGTACAAAAAATATCAGAAGAGAAAGACAAATGCATTGATGACTCACTTTAAGTGTTTTCTAGATTCTCTGAGATTATGTCTATTAAGTAAAGTACACAAGTCCTACATATATTATTATTTGCAATCCAATATGGAGAACAGTATTACTTTAATGATTCTTTTTTCTTCTTTGTGTTTTTTTATTGGTTATCTTATTTATTTACATTTCAAACATTGTCCCACTTTCCAGTGTCTGCTTTGCCAATACCCCATCCCACCCACCCTCCCCTTTGCCTCTGTGAGGGTGCTCCCCAACCCACCCACCCATTCTTGCCTCACTGCTCTAGAATCCCCTTATGCTGGGGTATCAAGCCTCCATAGGACCAAGGACTTCCCCTCCTATTGATGGCAGATAAGGCCATTGTCTGCTATGTGTGTGGAGCTGGAGCCATGGGTCCCTCCACGTGAACTCTTTGGTTGGTGGTTTAGTCCCTGAGAGCTCTGGGTGATATGGGTAGTTGATATTTTTGTTCTTCCTATGGGGTTACAATCTCATTAAAATAAATATGCTATTTGTCCCTTCCAATAAAAAAATTATGTTACTGAAATAATTTAAAGATATATACCATTTAGATTATGTATGTTTGTGCTTAGTATTATAGAATCATGACTGTATATTTTTAAAAAGTATACATGAGTTTCTATTTTCATCATAAATAATCTCAATCACTTTCTATTAAGTAATTTTTCTATGTTAATCTCATTAAAAATTATGTGAATTGTGGATTAACTAAGTGTACTCTGATTTTTAGGGATCTGTGACATTGCACTGCAGCCAAATATGTACAATAGAAATGTGCTAGGTGACAAATGTATGTAGGCATCTGTATACATGTGGCTACCATACCAGCACATCTTGCAGGCTCAAGTAAAAAAATCCAGAAAAGTGTATGTATCCTGTATAAGTACATATTTTCTCTTGTAATTACCTCTTAAGTAACATATTAGAAGGATTTGAATGTCGTTTGAATTTTTGGGTAACATAACTAACTAGAGGTATTTCTATGAGGAATGATGTATGTACCAATTCATTTCTTATAATTAACTTGAGCGTCCTCAACTTTTCATATCCACAGAGTTATTCTGGAGCCATACCCTTGATATAAGGTAAAGCAGTCTCTGAAAACAATTCCATTCACAACTATTTAAACTGGGAGATTTGCAGTAAGTGTTACTGGTCTGAATTTATTTCAGTGGAATATATATTGGTCAGATCAAGCTATAGTCCTCTATTAGAGAAAAAATTATAAGATTGGAAATATAAAGTGAGATGTATAGGAGCACATAAAAAGAGGACTGGTGTCCAAGTAAAATAAAGACCAAAAAAGGAAAAATAATAAGCAAGGTTGGTTTAGAGGCCAAGGGAGGCCTGTGCTTTGCTTTGAAACAAAACAGCCATGAACTGCTTTTATGTTTAAAATATCCAGACATGAATAAGACCTTGAGGAATATTATAACTGCATACTATATTCCAGTGTCCTGAGTATGATTTTTGTCCATGTGTAGCCAGCTGCCTTCCCATTCTATTGTAGAGCTGGGGACTTTTTGGAGAAGTTACAGGAAGCTGCAGATGTGCCTTAGTGACCCACTGTCTTCCTAGCACGATCAAGCTCCTGGACTCAGTCCTCCATCCTGGAAAATCCAAAAGGATAAAGAATAAATATTAAAATCTACGTATGGCGGTGTCTGCCAGTAGTCTTAGTCCTAAGCAAGCAAACAAAAGTAGGTCCCTATGGCTCTGTGGCCAGTTGATCTATCAAAATATGTGATAGACCAATTCAGAGAGACACCCTCTCTTGAAAACCAAGGTGGAGTTGAACAGAAGGAGCAGTAGATAAATCACTTTTCACACAACTATAAAGACTGGGATTCAAATCATCAGAACCCATGTAAAACCCTGGTGAATGTGTTAGCTGCCTATAATCCTAACAGCAAGAAGGCAGAGACAGGGTATCCCTGGGTCATGATGACTAGTTAGCTCCCAGTTAGAAAACCATGTCTCAATAAATAAACTAGAGAGCAATTAAGGATGAAACCCCAACTTCATCACGCCATCACACACATATAATATTCACATGCTAAAAATACAATGAATAGAAATTAAAAAACAAAAGAAACAAATTAATAAAACAAGGAAACAAACAACAATCAAAGTGAACAGCTCCTAAGGAGCAACACCTAAGGTAGATCTTTGCCTTGTACCACATGTAAACGCAGGTGCAGGTGCATGCACACATGTAGGAGTGAGTGAGCCAGTACACACACACACACACACACACACACACACACACACACACACACACACACACAGAGAGAGAGAGAGGGGGGGGCTTACAGAAATAGAGGGAAGGTAGGAGAGAGAATGGGGGAAGACAGTGGTGTGGGTTCATGCATGCCATGGTATACAGGGGAAATCTGAGCAGAAATTTCAGGAGTAGGTTCTGTCCTTCTGTCTCTCTTGTTGCTTTTGTTTCCTGTGTACTCCAACCTAGCTGACTTGAGAGCTGTGTAATTTCCTGCCATGGAAGTGTTGAGATTATTTAACTGAGGTCATCAGGATTGCAACAAGTGCCTTTACTGCTATTACTCCCTGAGCCATCTCTCCAGCTCAGTTCCCAAGTTTAAAACAAGTGTCATATACTGAGGAGAAAATACAATAACAAACCGATATCTGACAGTTAAAAACTACCCATGCATGTATGGATTTGGATATAGTAAGCTGCATTTACATTTCAGACCATTGTCCATTTCAGTCCTTTAAATTGAATGTCCTAGAATGGTTTCTATTTTCTAAGCATGTATGTTGATGACTGGGAGTTTTTCTCTTCTGTGCATATGTGATGATTACTGGGGTTGCCTTTCCGGGTCCTTGACTGTGGCTCAGTGTCACTCTGTGTTGTATTTTTGGTGTTTGTTGTGATATAGGAACAACTTACATAAAGAACTCCCATACACATCTTTTGGTGTGTGCAGTAATGCATGTGTGTGTTCTGGTGTATATGTGCTTATGTGAGGGTTCATGTTCAGGCTGAGTTTTAGCATTAGTGGTTTTCCTCATTCGTTCTCTACCTTATTTTTTGAAATATATTCTCACTAAACCTGGACCTTGCCAACACAACTATCTTACTGGACACAGCATCAATAATCCTCCTGCTTCCACTTCCCTCCTACTGTGATTACAGGTACATGCCACATTTTGGGATGATTAGATGTTAAACTTGAACAGTTGCTACTAAATTTTGGAGGCAAACATTTCCAGAGGAAAATTTTTCTCTTGTATTTGTTGACACTACCCACCTCCCTTTCTTTGTTGCATATAATTTGCAGCCTAGAGACGGTCACCTTACTTTTAGTGGCTGGGAAACACTGACTCACACAAACAGGGAATAGATGGAAAACCTGGTTTCTTAAACATATGTGGAATTCCAGAAAAATTACACTACCATTTTCTTTGTCAGAAAATCTGAAAAATAAATTTTAAAGCTCATTTGTTTGTTTTCTAGTTTGTTGTTTTTCATTGAGCAAAGATTCAAGAATTAGATTAGACATAAATCTATGAATACCAATGTGCACATTTAGATTCATAAAATTGGATATTTTGTGGGGAGATGCTGTGCATCGGGAAAGTCTAGGTCGAACTGAGTCTTAGGGAGATATTCTGTAGGGGATTCTATACTTAATTCAGCTGCTTTTGAACTATTCCTACACTCCTTGCTAGCATTTGCTTTACTTTTAAGCAGAAAATATGGCAGTTACAAAACAGATGGGCTAGGGATACACCATAAGGATCCAGCATCATAGTGTGTGATACTAGGGAACATGATACAGACATGATTTCTTGGCTGTCCTTGTGAGATTCAATTCTCTACTTTGAATGATTTAGGCACATAGATGACCACCAGGAACAATTGGGAACAGACCATTTGTGGCTTCTATTTCCTCCTACATGTGTTTATTTTATATAGAAGTAGTTCAGGAACACATTGATGAAAATATTCTGGTTTTGTTTTTTTTTTTTTTTTTTTTTTTTTTTTTTTTTTTTTTTTTTTTTTTTTTTTTTTTTTTTTTTTTTTTTTTTTTTTTTTACTTTTGGCAGTATCTATTGATACAGCTTTTTTTCAAGTCTTGAGAATGCTCTTATTGATAGAGTTTTGCACCATTGACTATTAAGTTTAATGTGTAGATGGGAAGATTTTCCACAATTTGGAGTTTAAATGTCCAACCTGAGTAGGTAATGGGTAAGATTTTAGCTACAGATGCTTCTAGATGTGAATAATGTCACACATCGAGTCATTTACTGAATGAGGAATGAACTAAGGACGTGAAAAAGGAGAAATGGTTTCCGCCCACCTGAAACTCAGTAACAATGAAACTTGGGGAGTCCAGAGCTGATAAATATCTATTTGCATGGAAGAACATCATTCTACAGCAAGGCAGAGGCTCAGAATCCTGAGCCTGTGTTCAACATTCTGAGAGAACTCGAGATTTCCAGTAGCCAGGTGTGAGATTTATAAAGACATAATAAGAATTGTTAGTAAGTACACCTATATTGTCTATATTTTAGTCTTAACAAAAGAAAAGAAGCTTTGGAAAAAGGTAATGTTGATCTGCTATAGGATAATCCTCATATCTAGGTTTAGAAGATTCTGCAGATGGTAGCAATACAAATACAGGCATAGAGGCTGTAGGAAATTTTAGATATACTAACTTTGGATTATTTATGGATACATTTTGTTTCTTTCTTTCCAATTTCTTACACATATTTTCAGTGTAGAAGGGCTAAGTCTCCAAATACACTGGCTTAAAGATTAGTTTAGAGTAGAAAACAGTTCCAAACCTGTAGGGGGGCGGGGTGGGCAAAGGATCCAGCCTATGTCCTCACAAGTAAAGGCAAGGTTTACATCACTGAGCTCTACTCCCAGAACTAAAATGTTCATATTTTGTTTGTAGATTACTCTTGCATTGTGTTTAATAAACAAAATTCTTCCAAATTTAGATCTGACTGTAAGGAAATTTTTCTAAATAAAGAATCTGAAAAGCATAAGCAGATGATCATTATAGCTTTTCTTTCACAAGTAGAAGACAATATAATAAATTTGTAATTCACACATTTGCAAAAAGCATTTTGATGTTCATAGCATGGAATCTTACACAACTATCCCCACTGATAATTATGGAGAAAATGACTTCAAAATTTAGTAACTTGCTGAGGTAAAATTAGCATATAATGAGGATCCAAGACTGAATCTACATATATGCATTCTTTGTGTGCACAAGCAATTAAATGGTCTAGCAATCACTTAACTAGATATGCTAGAATGGAAGATTTGAACAATCTTTCTGTGATACATTTTTTATGTCTGTCTCTCAGAAAGTCAACTTAAAGTGTAGCAATAGAGATCTCAAAGGGAATAAAAGATATTGATGGAAACCAGATGAATTAGTGTTGCCTTTCTAATTATCTGGAGTTGATGACATAAAGTCAATCAACAAATCGAGTAACCTCTCATGAGAACTAAGAAGAGGAAATGGGATTTTATTACAGTGTGACGAAGACAAGAGAATATACAAGAATATGATTGAGAAGGCTGATGTGGCAGACTGAATACAAATGTGGGTGAAAGTTTGGACTTCTTTTCACAGTGTCTCATGAGCCAGAGAGATGAACATGAGTCACTTTGCTGCATGAGCAGGAGTATGCTATGTCCCTTGTTTATATCAATCAGATGAAGGAATGGTGTCAGCATTTCAAAGGGCTTCCAGAACTGTTGAAGGTCTTTGAGATCAGTATGACCCTAGACATAATTCTTAAAGGATTCAACAGGACTCATTTGCAATAATTAACCTTGATTGTCAATTTGGCAGGGTCTAGAATCAACAGAGAGACAAGTCTTTTGATATGTCTGTGAGAGACTTCCTAGGTTGGATTAATTAAAAACACACATTAACTGCTGTAGCACCATTACATGGGCAGGGGTCCTGGACTAAATAAAAGGGAGGCCATGAGCTGAGCAGCTGTGTCCATCTCTCTCTCTTCTTGACTGGGTGACAAGCTTCCTGCCACCATGTCTTGCCCATCGTGATGCATTATACCCAAAACCGTGGTACATGCCCCCAACTTAGTTGCTTTTGTTAGATAGATACTATATTTTGCCAATGATATAATTAACTGATACACCATCATAATGGATACCTTATTTTGAGACAGAATAGTAGCCAGGTAAAGGACTTGGACCTAGCCTATTCTCTTGGGAATGATGTGCACACACACAGTCCTCCATCATGTGGATACAGCTGTGTTAGAAAGAAAAAGAAGGAACATCTTTTATCATTTTCAGAAATGATATAACATCTTAGCAGGTTTTATTAGCTGACATTGGTCTTAAATATTGTATCTATAAACAAACCTAATAATAGCCTTACCATTCATCTTGAATATTTTTTGTTGATGGAATAGTGTGCCCAAATTTTTAAAAATTAGAAAGCATTTTTATTTTTTAATTAATTATTTTATTTATTTATATACCCCTCTTCCAGGTCCTTCCTTGTGGAGTTCTTCTCCCTATCCTAGCTCCCCTTTGGCTCTAAGAGGGTGCCCCCCCATGAGTCCCACCTCCATGGGGCATCAAGTTTCTATAGGATTAGGTGCATCCTCTCCCACTGAGGCCAGACAAGGCAGTCCTCTGCTACTCAAGCTAGCTGCTTAATGTATACTTGTTACAATAGCTTAAAACAGAAAGGCAGTTGCTCATCAATCCCCACATTTGATATAATGAGATCATAACTAGTCATTTATGTTTAAAATCCC
>JAPYYD010000939.1:0-15548 GCA_028551405.1 Uromys caudimaculatus | reverse complement strand
TTATTCTGAGCTCTGCTTTTTATGTTCAGTCCTTCTCTTGTATTCCAGTTTGAACAGGTTATAGGGTTTATGGGATCTGATGTTTGGGCACCTCTCTTTTCTATGTAGAGGATGATTTAATACTGAAAATGTATTGTTGTGAAGAAAAACTAAAAAAGGACCTGAGATTTAAGTCTCTTGTGTGTATACTTTTCAGTGAACTGAAGAAAAACTGTTCTGTCAACCAAATCCTTGAAAATGGTTCCACGTTGATGTCCTTCACATTTAAACCAAAGCTATAGAGAGCACTTACAATGAAGATAACTATGTTAGGCTGTGTCAAGAAAGTAAGGCCTGCTTCTCCTAGGCTTAAAAAAAAAAAATTTTGTAAAGATTTATTTTATGTATATGAGTACGCTATGGCTGTCTTCAGACATACCAGAAGAGGGCATTGGATCCCATTACAGATGGTTGCAGTTGCTGGGATTTGAACTTGGGACCTTTGGAAGAACAGTTAGTGCTCTTAATTACTGAGCTACCTTTACAGCCTTCTCCTAGGCTTTTTATTGAGAAAGTCATTACCAAATTTTACATTTGGGGCTCGGGCTGTAGCTGTCTCTCAATTGCCTGCATGTTTTGGTTTGATTGGCAGTTGGGAGGTGGAGGCAGGAGGACCAAAATTTCAAAGGCGCTCTATAGTAAGTTCAAGGCCAGCCTAGTATACAAATAAGGCTAGCTAGGCTATTAACACAGAGAAACCAGTCTTAAAAAACCAAAAGGAAAAAAAATGTTTAAGATCCATCTGGGCTGTATAGGAAGACCTTTTCCTTGTCTGCCCCCAAGAGTCAGAGTTTGGCCAGCTAGGCATATACCTATAATTGCAGCACCTGCAAAGTTGAGGCATAATCAGTTTTAAGACCTGCTAGGGCTGCATTGTAAGATCTTGTCTCAGAACAGGATCTACAATGTGGTATACCAGTAAGCTAAGTATGGGACAAACTAGTAGTGTTTTTAGTTGCTGGTATTATCGGTATGTACCACCATACTTGGGAAACAGTCTTAGAAGACCACCTTGTTCATCCTTCGACTATATTTAAAAGGAACCTGTAAGACTGACTTTTCTTAAGCCCCGCATAGCTAGAGCATTCTCATGTCAAGGGTCCCTCCTGGGCTAAGGCAGCATTGAAACTGATGCCTATCCCTGGCACCCACTCCCCATTGAGGGTGTCAAGTAGGGAGAATGTCCTTATATGTGGACCTAGAGGGTGGGACCTTGTACAGGCTGGTAACATCACCAGTTTTTAATCTGGCAGCCCCCGTAGCCAAAAGTGTTAAGGGCTCTGTAGTAGGGGTTAAATAATGGAAGCTCAGTGCCTGGGACTTCCTTATAAAGTCAGGTTCAGGGGAGGTAGTCTTTGTGTGGCCCACTGGACAATCCTGGTATTAAACGCTTCAGTTTTAAAAAAAAAAAGTGTCCCATCCTCTTAGTTGACAATCATGAAATGAGTTTCAGGGTGATGTTCTCCAGAAATGCCAACAGTGTAAGTGTAAGCTTCACTGCTAGTTTTTGACTCTTACAGTCAGTTTTCTTCTAGGTTCAAGCTGATCATATTAATGAATAGAAAGTGAAAGCAGCTAGATTCCAGTCTCATGATTTACTCACCTAGTAACTTGAGACATTTTCAGGTCTCACTCCAGACCTACTGAGACCCATTCAGAAAGCGTATTTCATATACAGCATTTTATAAGTCTTTCAAGTAGTTTTTACTCTTCCCAAAGGTCTCACCTTAAATGCTAAAAGCTGTACAGCATGTTAGCATCTCATATCTGAAAAACTTAACAGTATGTTGGTGACATGTGTTTTCCTGGTTTAAGTTTAAAGCACTGAACAGCAAGCAATGTCTTTAGCCCCAGCACTTGGGAAGCAAATCTAGGAAATAAGCCTAGGGGTAGCTTGTCTTGACCAAAAAAAAAAAAAAAAGCATTACATCTGACCAGGATTATGCTTTTACCAGCTCAGTCAACTGCCTGGCCCAACAGTTTTGTTTAGTGCTAAATTCTGAGGTCCAGGTGTTTCCAAAATTGGAACAGTGATTATGGCTTGACAACAGACCGCTTTGAACCCAATGCAAACCCCATCCTTCCCTCAGCCTCCTAAATGCTGGGACTACAGGCATGAGCCACCATACCTGGCTGCCCCAGGTGATACAATTCTATCCCCATTATTAGATTATCTTCATGTTTAAGGCTACTACATAAAACCCAGTTGAACCTAAATCCCAACAGGATGAGATCAGACTTTAGGTAAGGGGCTGGACAGTGGTTCAGAGCCCTGCCCGGCTGCTTTTCTGAAGAGCTGGGTTCAATTCCTAGCACCCACATTGCAGCTCACAACTGTAACTGTTAGTTCAAGGGGATCCAACACACCAAAGCACATTAAAACAAAACCATTTCTAGGCAGTTCCATTCACAGCCTAAAATGAAAAGCAATGATATACTGAAGGCTTGGGAAACCTTTTTGTATGCCAAGTTTGAGTGTTATCTGTGTGCCCAGTGCCTGAAGTGGGTTTTTCATCCTCTAGGACTCACCGTAGATAGGATCTGCTTGGAACTGAACCTGGGTCCTCAGCCAGTACTAACCATTGAGCCATCATCTCTCTTCATCATGGTATTTTGCTAACTCCATGAAGTCTACTTTCAGATTAGAAATGTCTTTAAATTCCTGACTAGAAAAGATGTGGTAGACCCAGGTAAAGACTGTATTGATTGACATGAAGTTCACGTTCTCACCTAGGTTGGTTGCAGTTCCCTTTTCTGATTTGTGCTCAGGCCTATACCTTTATTCTTTACCCATATTAAGCATTTGCACATTTCAGGAACATAGAAATAAAAAGTACACCATAAAAGCCCATAATGCTTTGATGAACTGAGAAAAAAAGGCCTGCAGTGACACACTAAACACTTTGTAATCAGTATATTAAGACAGTCATACATTTCAGTAACTGCTTAAATTCTGATATCCAGATTTAAGCATGTAAGCATGTGACTTCAAAACATACAACAAATCTATTCATAATTTTCTATACTACCAACATTAAATTGCAAGTTACGTTGGAGCCTAAGTGGAATAGAAAGCCTGTAACAGACCTAAGGAACACCGTTCCTTGATTATACATGCAAATCACCTCTCCACATACAGATCTCGTCACTTTAATTTGTTACTTGGGCTTTGGAAGTCACTACACCCAAGCAAGGGCTGCTTATCATGGTTTGAGAAGGGGAAAAAGGTGATCACGTTTTCTCTGTTTATATTTAAAATGGCACAGCAGAAGGGAATGCAATCTACAAGAGCAAGCCCTTAAGCAGTAGCTTATAAACTTTAGGAATGTATCATTTCTATTACTAATCACACAGGCGAATGCATTATGCCACCTTCTAGTAATGGCTGAGGCAATACAATGCAAAGGCATCACAATTAGTTCACTTCATACAACTAGACAGACCAACATGTAACTAATTTTCTTTTGATTACCAGTTAAATACAGAAATTTAATTCCATAGCTTAACAATGAAGGGTCATACAACACATACCTAGCTTGTCAGTCTAATGTACACAGCTATTATCAGTTACACAAGGTATGGCCTAACAGATGCTAGGGAACTTTTTAAACTAGTTTTTACAAGTATTCATTTTCATCTTGAACACTGAAGTCATCATACATACAGGGCAGAAGTCAGAGCTTTTATATTTGTGTTTATTCTTCATTTAACTTTTAAAACACTACTATAGTTGAATATTAAAACAAAAACAATAGCCAAGTAGTGAGCATATTATGATTACAGTCCTTCCCACATTCACTACTGCATACAGAATGTCAAAAGAGTGACTGGGCCATTAAGAGGTCTGACACTGAACGCCACCTCTGGGGTGATGTTCATCATCCTCATATGCTTCTCCATTATAATGACGCCGTCTTTCCTGATTTGGATCAAAGTCAACCAGTTCTACCTGATCCATTTCATCAGTCTCTTCTACTTCCTTCCTTTCAGGAAGGAGTTTTTCCAGCAAAGAGAGTTTATCAGGAGAGAGAAAGCCATTTTCAGGAAAGTTTACCTGCAAAAAAATTAAATGATTCGATCATTAGATATACCTTTAAATATACTGGAATTATTCCTCCCCAGAAAAACACATAACTACCCATTTCTTTAGATGTACTTTGCAAATCAGGCTTAGAACCACCTTGAACTCACTATGCAGCCAAAGATGACTTTTTTCGGTGTTTTTTTTTTTTTTTTTTCTTTCCTATTTTGAGACAGGTCTGTGTAGCCCTGACTGTACTGGAACTTGCTCTGTAGACCAGGCTGGACTCAAACTCACAGAGATCCAAGCACTGGGATTAAAGGTGTGGGCCACCATTGCCTAACCAGATGATTTATTCTTTACCCTCCCGATTCTACCTTTAAGTTCTAGATTATAGGCATGCACCACACCCAGGCCAGGTGCTAATTATTAACTGTCATAGTACCGTTTGTAACCCATATAGTTTAAGAGAAAGGCATTCGGTGTTCCAATTTTAACCGGATTGAGGGAGATTTTAAATGCATTTGCTTGGTCTGTACTAGATTTTAAAGAGCTAACCATTCTCAAATGTTCTTGAGTATTACAGCTTACCTTAAATTCAATGATTAGACGTCCCTTTTCATATGGCCGACGGTATATTGGCATACCTTCATTTAGCACACATTTTATATCCCCATGCTTGACAATCTGACCTAAAGACATTGAAGCCAAATTCTTTCTTAGGTATGGTCTCATTTATATAAAGCAAAAAAAAAAAAAATAAACAGAAAACTTCTGAGTTTTGGTCCAACAGCCCTGTTGCCTTCATTTTATGGTGTTTCCAAGAGGTAACCAATATTCACCCAAGGCCCTATAACTTCATCTCAGTCCTAAGGAAGGAAAGCAAGACACTTTCCTCAATACCTATTATTACTTCTTAGTTATCAGAAGACAAGAAAAATGCAAAGCAGGGAAACAAGTTCATCTAATTATCATACCTGGATGAGAGGTTATGACTATGGTTCGGTTGTCAAGAGTAGATATTGGCTTTTGGAAGCCGCACAAAGCTTCAACCAGCTGTATGTCCATACACATGAAAAGGTCTTCTCCTCGCCTACAGCAATACAAATAAGGCAGTTACATCTTCCGAATGATTATACACATACCACAACAGGCAAACTATTCTTTCACTACTCTGAAAACCAAACTACTAAATGCTGAGATTAACAAATTTTGGAAACAGCCAGCTATTTTGCTGAACAAGGCTTCAAAATCCTTAGGACACAGTTGGGCACAATGGTGTAGGCTTATAACTGCCAGCACTTAGTAACCAAAGTCAGGGAAGATCAAAGCCTGCCTTGGTCTTAAAACAAGTGTTCTTTTCACACATTCTAAGCAATGTATTCTTCCTAAGTTGTTGCCTAATCTTAAATCTGGTTTCTTCAGAGGAGAGAAAAATAAAACATACAAAATATACATTGGGGTTAAAAGAAGCCAAACACATTTGTAATATAAGAATTAGTGTAAATCAAAACTGATTTGGGCTGGATCTTCAATTATTTAGACCAATTATGAACATTTTTAAGAACAGTAAAGATCTCTTTGATGTATTTAGTACGGGTCCTAGTAACATTTTGTTTTTTGAAATAGAGTTTCTTTGTTTAACAGCCCTGGCTGTTGTCAAACTCCAGAGATCCACCTGCCTGAGTCTCAAGGGTAGGAGTGTGTGCCACCGCTGCCTAGCTTTTGTGGTAGCATTTAATAGCGAACATTCCCTCACATTTATACTTTTACAACACAGAATAAACACCTGTGAAAAATATCCCTTCCTAAACAAGTTTCTTCCACACACTGTCCACCCCACCCCTTCATGTCCAGTTTGGAAACTTTTATATTTCAAGACACAAATTATATGTATTTAACAGTCCCAGATTTTAGCTTATTAAGATAGTTTGGATGTTCACACATAAAACCAACTCTGTATGAACCAAGAATGGGCAATTGGTTAAAGGCATTACCTTTTTTGAACTGACTATCCAGAGATTGAGGGAAGCAGGGTTTTCTATATAGCTTTCTCTAGCTGCTTGCTATCCATTTATGCTCATGAAAAAAAAAAAATATGGATTCTATTTCCAGTCATTTACAACTTAAACAGAGCTAATGAACTTTTATAGAGCACACTGTGTTCTAAGGGTGAAGAAAAGCTCATTCAAATGAGAATTCAACCAAAGTAGTCAGTGTGATTAAGTCTTTACCTTGTAAAAACAGCATGGTCCTTCTGATCTAACACAATGATAATATCTCCTGGCTCCAGTCCTGGTTCTTGGTCTCCTTCACCATGGAATGTTATCTTCTGACCATCTTTCATGCCTAAACACAGATGAGTTTGTACTTTTACTGATATCAGGCCAGATACTAAGGTCAGGAACATAAAATCTACTAAAGTACAGACGTAGTGGTACAGCATTATGCCAAGGCACTGAGTTCAATCCTCAGTGTGATTCCTTCAAAACGTCCTGACCTCTGCATGTATGTCTTTTCTGTCTTCTTTTTTGGAAGACAGAAAAGAAGGACTATTTAATCAAGTCTAGTTTGGTTCTGAAGAGCAAGCTGTAACACAGTAGAGACAACTTTCTACAGACTCGGGCTTCTAATCTCAGAAATTTTACCTACTTAGATGCACACCCAACTTTCCCACAGAGATTTATTTTATTCAAGCAATTGAGAATTAGAAATAGTCATGTTAAAAGCAAACTGAAAACTGGCAAACACTATAACCACTGTTAACTATTCTGATTGTGTAACAATCTGTAATTACTACCATTAAGCTACAGAGTCAATTGACTTTTTTACTGTTGTATCAGCAGTATTTCTAGTAAGAAAACTAGATTTTAAAATCCAGAATTCTTCCCTTGAAAGGTTCCTCCACTCTCAGTTCTCATCTTCTCTGTATCTGTTATTCTGTTTAAAAAATGAAGTAAAAACTCACAATCTTGTGCCATAGGTAGATTAATTACCTAGTACATGCAAAGACCCTAGGTTTGATTTCTACTAACCTGGACTGATTAGCCAGTTAATGGTGAAGACCGTTAGCCTTTAATCCCAGCATTCAGGAGGCAGAAGCAGGACCTCTGAGTTCAAGGCCAGCCAGTCTCAACTCATCCCCTACTCCACCCCCCCAAAATGTTTATTGGATACTGTCTTAGCCCATATAGAAAACACTGTATTTTCAATACAGCAAATGTTTTTTTAAAAGGTTGTGTTATTTACTGAGATTCTTACTGGCTTCTTATGCTAGCTCACATCTTTTAGCTTAATAAAGATTTAAATGTGTGTGTGTGTGTGAGAGAGAGAGAGAGAGAGAGAGAGAGAGAGAGAGAGAGAGAGAGAGAGCGAGCGCACGCTCTCGTGAGTATGCACCACCTGTAGATGTCCTTCTGTATCACCGAACCTGACCACAAACCCCAGTGATGCTGTCTCTATCTCCTAGACCTCCAGGGCAGAAGTACACAGACTAGATATGGCCAAAGTTAGCATTTTCCCCCCTTTTATGCTAGGAATTTAACTTACTGTCTTTCATGCTTATACAATAGGTGTTATCCACTGAGCCTAGGGCCCAAGTTTAATGATCACAGTACTAGGGAGGCAGAAGCAGCTTGGGCTACACACCGAAACCCTGTTGAAAAATGATCAAAACCTAGAACAAAATGCATCCTCCCCCAACCCCTCTCCTTTGGGTTTTTCAAGACAGGGTTTCTCTGTATAGCCCTGGCTGTCTTGGAACTCCCTCCCCCTCCCATCTCTGTGACTTTAAACTCACAGAGATGCACCACCACCGCCAGACTTATTTATGCTCTTAATTCCAAAGTGAGTGAACTACACTACTACGCATCTGTAATCCCAACACTTAGGAGGACCAGGAGTTCATGGCAACTTTTATCTGCAGAAGTCCCACCCTATCTCAAATAAGTTTTCTGGTCAAAAAGGACAGGGCCTGAGGTTAGCTGTGGCAATACAGGAAAAATCCTCATCTCAATAAGAGAAAAATTAAGAGTTTTAAAAATAATTATAAATGATACTGTTCATTAAGCCACACCCCCACTAGAAGAATTACTGGCAGGGAGTACTTTTCTTAAATCCTGTAGCCACTGTTAAATTGGACATGTTCCGGTAAATAATCCTCAATCATGCAAGCAATCCTAATTAACCAGTATATCACAAACACCTCTACCACAAAATGATAAATTTGAAAAGAATTTAAAAGTGGTACAAAAGGTAATGAGGGTTAAAAAAAAAAAACCAAAATACATTGCACACTGAATGAAATTGTCTGATTCATGATTATTATTAAGACTAGAGTGGATCAGTACTCACCTTTATCAATATGAACTTCTAAAATTTTCTTCTCTCGAACTATCTTTCTTCCATTGCAGCTTTTACATCTGTCTTTAGGACTGATGCGTTCTCCATGACCCTGGCACTCCATGCACACTGACTGAATTTGCTGAACCATTCCTGGTCCAATCTGATGAATCCTTATCTGCATGCCCGTCCCCCGGCAGTTGGGACAGCACTCTACTGCTCCTTTCTTACCACCTCGGCCTAGACAGTTTTAAAAGAAACTTATACATTAACTTAGCAGTAATTAAGAATCTAACTCCTTAGTATTTAATAAGATCTTATGGACTGATGACCTAAAATGTACAATTCAGATAATATTCTTCTTTGGAAGTTTGAGAGAAAAAGCAAACAAACAAGGTAGGCAAGCTATGAAATCTCAGCAGTTGCCAAGAATAGGGTGATAAGCCTTTCGTTTTGAGTTACTGTTTAACAATACATGGTCAGCAAAAGCAGCTGGGTGTGTAGGGGAGTGGGGTGAAGGAAGGTGTCTTTAGATATGAAAATGCCCAAGAATGTCAGAGCATGCACGTTTAGGATTTTTGGCACAGATGGGTGGGGAGAAGAGATATAGGAAGGGAAAGGCAAGGCCTAGAGAACTAACTGGCTCACTGATTAAAAGATTAAGATTGGCTGCTTTTCCAGAGGGCCTGGGGTTGATCACCAGCACCCACATGATGGCTCACAACCCTCCTCTTTAACTCCATTTCCAGGGGAATCTGATACCCTCTTCTGGCTTCCACAGGTACTGCATGCAGCTGTACAGAGATAAACACAGGAAAGCAAAACAAGGAACAGGTGTGTGTGGGGTGGTGGTGGTGATGGAGTGTTAAGCCTTTTTAGTCAGCTCAAATAAGTAGGCAGTCCCATAGGTGAAGATCTCTGCAAGCAATTGCAGAATTTCACTTTCAGAACACTTTAAGGGAGCAGTGAGATGGGCTGTAACTCCAAGACAGATTGTACCACAATCTTACATTATGTGTTCCCATAGCACAATTTTTTTTTTTTTTGAGACAAGGTTTTGCTGACCTCTTAAGAGATCTAACATGAGATCTAAAAAAAAAAAAAAAAAAAGGTAGCCAAAATGCTGTAGTATATATACCATGTACATTCAACACCAGGAGGCACTCAGGAATTGGGAGGCAGGAGTACTGGTTAAGAGGCCAGCCTGAATGAAAACTGGTCTTTAAAAAAAAAAAAAAAAAAAAAACAACAAAAAAAACCCCAACCAACAATAACAGCAACAAAAACAAAATGAAAAACAAAACTTAAGTTTCAAAAAGATGCTAATTTGGTGCCACTGAGACAGATCAGTTTGAAAAACATTTGAAACCAAGTCTGACCAACTCCAGTTTGATTTGTATGGTTGGGTTAAGAAAAAAAACCAATTACTACAAGTTGTTTTCTGACCTCCCCACACAAACAACACAACATGCATATAAATGTACAAAGTGGTTTTTTTTTTTTTTTTTTTTAGTGTTATTTAGTATCTACACAGGATTGGGCCCATCAACATCTTGTCATAAAGGAAGGAGCTGATGATAAATAAGGCCTCATCCCTTCTACATGTAGCCACTGATTTTGGTGCCTGTCCTTTTGGTGACAATGCCTGATCCACATTCCTGTAAGCAACTCTAATGGGACTCATTGGGCCATCAAACCACAGGCATACAGAGGAATGTAAGGAAGAGGAGTTGGAGAAGAGAGCAATGATGAAAATTATATACAGACATGCAAATGTCACAACAGAGCCACTACATTTCTCTCTTGGTAGAAGATTCAGCTGTTTTTAGTGCAGCATTCCAATTTTATCTATCAAGGAAGTTAGGCACGCTAATTCCAGTGCTCAGAAAGTTGAGGAAGAAAGATATAAGGCCAGCTTACATCTACAAAGACTTGTCTACCCAACACTTAAGAACCCTTACCTTCACACTTGTCACAAATCACATTCTTTTGCAGAGCCAGTTTTCTTGTTGCACCATTATATAAGTCTTCTAAGGTCACTGAGAGCTGATGCACAACATTTTTGCCTAGAATAAAAAAAAAAACCACTGCTCATTAAACACCCATCTGTATGTAACTTCTTTGTTGAAGGCACTATAAAAATGACGATGGAAGCCGGGCAGTGGTGGTGCACGCCTTTAATCCCAGCACTTGGGAGGCAGAGGCAGGTGAATTTCTAAGTTCGAGGCCAGCCTGGTCTACAGAATGAGTTCCAGGACAGCCAGGGCTACACAGAGAAACCCTGTCTCAAAAAACTAAAAACAAAACAAAACAAAAAAAAAAACAGATAATGGAAGACAAGCCTCATGCTATGTATCTTTTTAAGCTATACTCATATATAATATTCATCTGATCGCTTGATTCTCAAACTAATCTAATCATAGATGAGGAAAATTATGTTAGTGGTTCATCTGACTAAAAACACAAGAGGACCTCTTAGAAATCCAGCAATTAAAATACTACCCTTAAGTCACTCAATGTTCAGGCACATGTCACAAATGCAAAGCATGTATCCCTTTAAAGGTTTTACTTATTAGGCATTATTAAGCAACATGGCTAGTTACTTAATCCAAACATTCTTTAGCACAGTAAATTCTTTCTAATCAAGATTGGCTGGAGAAGCTAATATTGAGACACTACTGAAATAGCAATTTCTACTTCTGTTTCAATAGCTTTTACTGCTAGGCTAGCACTGGTATCTCAAATTTCCCAGGCCTTTTGTTATAATACTGTCCAACAGAACTTTCTGTAATGATGGACACATTTTATATGTATAATACTGCAACCACTAGTCACAATTACTAGATACAATTTAAAGTGTGGTGGCTACTACAGCTGGAAAGAATTTTTTCCCTCTAATCTCAACTTAAAGACCCACATCTGGCTAGTGACAAAAAAAGATTACCACATATAATTAACTACAACAGGAAGTAGGTTGGTTGAGATCACATAAGGACAACCAGGTTACAGAAATGAAATCACCCATCAATGGTTAATAAGTTCCTAGCTAGTGATCTTTCCACTAGGACTTTATCCACCACCATCAGCATTGCCTGATTACCAAATAAAGTTCCAATCCTTTCTGAGTATCATATGTAAAGAAATATTTACTCTTTAAATGAGGTGTTAAAAGTGTCGCTACATCCTGCTGCTAGCTTCACTTTGTGTTTTTATTATCATTAAGAGAACATGTAAGCCAGTAGGTTCTCACAAGTTGAAAGTTAGAGCTTTCTCAACTTTATACAGAGTAAAAGGAAAAATAAAGCTGCGGAAACTGACCAAGTACATTTTCCAAAGCAGCAACAGTTAACAAAAACTCCTCAAACTCATCTAAGCCAAAAAGGTTAGTCATTTCTGTAGCTCCATCTTGTGGTTGAGGAGGTTGATTGGGATCATAGGTTTTTATTATTTTATTTATGTGCATACATGTTTGTGAAAACCAAGAGCCCCGAAGAGGGTATCTGGTTCCCTGGAGCTGGAGTCAAGCAGCTATCTAATGTGGGTGTTGGGGAACAACATCTGGATCTTCTGCAAGGAACAGCAAATGTTCTTAACCACTGAGCAATTTCTCAGGTCCACAGGGAAATTCTAATTATAAAAACATAGTCTTCTTAAAGCTTTAAAAGGGCAAAGTGAAATGTAATGGTCTGCTTATTTGTTCTAGAACTTTGCCTACCCATTAATTTGTATTAACTATATTGAAAACAAAGTGCTATTTAACCTCCCATACTGTCTTCCCATAAACAACTTCTTTTGGTCAAATATTAAATGCATATAAGTTGAGCTAATAAAGCTGAAGCAAGAGTAAACAGACAGCAGGCTATCTGAAGACAATAAGCTGTTTTCAGTCTTTGCTTGATAAGGTTTAGTTTTCTCAACTTACAACACATTTTAAAAAGAAAAGGCCACTGCACTTACCACTGGGTTCTAAAAGCAGGTGATAGTATCCAAGATATGAAGGGCTTAGAAATATAAGTTGTTATTACACTGTTACCCTACTGTTTGGGAATCTATGGAGTTGGTTATACCTTATTGGCTTAACTATTTTCTGATTACATAAAATCTCAATTATAAATTACACCAGAAGACAGAGACAGTTCATGGACAGAGTGTAACATCGTACTAACATGTAAATAAGCTTTTAAATAAATTCTCAAGTCTTTCTTTCATCAGCAGCTACTTTATTCTGCTGCAGGTAAGCTAGATTTTTCTTACCTCTCCTTTCTCTTTGCATTCTTCCTCCTCCTCCAAAGAACATATCAAAGATATCCATGGGCGAGCCAAAACCACCTCCTGCTCCGCCCTCTTTAATCGCCTGCTCGCCTCCTTTATCATATAATTCCCTTTTTTTGGAATCAGCAAGAACTTCATAAGCTTGAGAAATCTGTTTAAACTGGTTCAGAAAAGGATATCCCATTAGAAACAACCGTTACAAAGCATGGCTACTGTACAGACTTTCAGGCACTCAGGCACTAGCAGATAGACATACACATGGCAACACTGCTGAGCCGTTTGCCGGTTCACTTACCTTTTCTCCTTCATTTGGATTCTTATCAGGGTGGTACTTCAAGGCCAATTTTCTATATGCCTTTTTCAATTCTTCCTGGGTGGCATTGGGTTTGACCCCCAAAACATCATAGTAAGTGGTTTCTTTCACCATTTTTTACAGCCTGAAATCAGAAAATGGTAATTTTAAACCAGCTTTAAACTTTTGTACAAAAGATCCATCTGCTTCTGCCTCCTGAGCACTGGTATCAAAGGTGTGCGCCATGACTGGCTCTTAACTAGTAGTTTTTACCTACCAAAACTAAAGCAATCTGTTCTTTTGCCTTTATCTCATATTAATACAACCTAACCTAAACGTCTTAAAAGGTAAATAAAAATTCCTGATGTGATTCAGCTGTAAATTCTAACAGACTAAATATACATTTCAGGGCATGCGAAGGAAAGCCTGTATAGCAGCTGGTTCCCACTCTACTGCACTAACACATGAACTATTGGGCTTCTTCCGGTTTCCTTTCCCCAGAGGTTCTGCTAATACCCCAAAGCAGCACTGAGAGGTTCCGTCCACTGGTCAGTACATTACCACTGCCTTTGTACATCTGATAAAGGCCATACACTCGCCGGAAAGAGATACTCAACAAACACCCGGGGGTGGAGGAGTGGCTTATGAGACCAGCTCCAGGGAGCAGGTGCCCAGGCCCCGTCGCCATCCTGCTCCTGCTCGCTCGCAGCTTACCCACTCTCGCCCCTCAGGCCCGCGTAGCTGACTCGCCCTCTGGGTTTTCCCGGCACCTGGCGACGACCGTTAAGGTTTCCTTCCTTCCTCCCGCCCACTCTAATCGAAAAGGCGGAGAGGGAAGGCCGGACCTCAACAAAGAGAGGGAGGAGAGCCAGGAGAAGCGCAAGCCGCAGCCTCCGCCCGGCTCCTCCCGCAGCCCCTCACCCCTGCCTCGGTTAGCGCGTGCGCAGCGCTGCCCACCCGGCCCGGGCGGGAGCGCGGGGGTGCGCACTGAGGAGGCTGAGGCGGGAGGCGAGCTGGCTTGGGCCTTGGGCCGCCTCGTGGCGTGCGGGCGGGCAGGGCGCCGGGCATTCCCGGCAGCCTTCCGAAGACCGAGCCCGGCTCAGGGAACCCGCAGTACCCGCCCACGCGGGACCAACCGCCTCCGGCTGCGGCTCCCCCGGCTGTCTGATGTTCAGGCCGCACGCCGCGACCGAGGGAGGCCCAAAGGCCGAGACTCACCGGTGAGCGGGCTGGCGCCGGAGAGCGTAGCACAGCGGAGCTCGGCCAGACCCTGCTCCTCCACCACCCACCGAGCGTTCTGGAAAGTTCCGCCCGGCCCGCCGCAGCCGACCTCTTTTGTAGCCCAGCCCCGGCGCGTCACTTGCCGGAAGTCCCGCCTCTCGCCGCTGCCACCGCCCCTCGGTTACCTGGGCAACGGCGCGGGGGCGGGGAGTGGCTGCGCCCAAGGGCCTTGTGGGGGTGGACTCAAGTCCGGGTTCCCGAGCCTCGCAGAATCTTCTAGAGGCTTTTTCTTATTGCAAGGTACCAGAGTGCGGAAGTCGTGAGGTGGAGAGGTCATGTCCCATAGCCGTAAGCCGGGACGAGTGCTTCAGGCGCTGTGCTTAAGGGGATCAGTGGAACCCAGCCCTAACCTCACCCGGAGCCTAATTTTCTGCAGCTCCTTAGCTCTGAGCCTTGCGGGCAAGAAATGCTGAGCAAGGCGGGCCTAGTCCCTAGACCAGCCTTGCAGGCTTTGGGTCCCGTGGCTTCACCATGGCTTCACCCAAGCGCACTTCTGTCAGAGATTTTTGGACGAGCCCAGCCTTCAGATCCTTCTGGCTCTGATGACTTGGGCGGCGGGAGCCTGGGACTGCACCAAACAGGGAAGCATTTAGAATACTTCATGCAGACTGAGGGCCATGGACCCTTTAGTCAGCCCTCCACCCAGTTTGGCTGCAGAGTACAGCAAAAAGCGAAAATAATTGCTTTAGCTTATTGTTTTTAATTTTCTGACCATTTTTATTTCCAGTTAGTGAATCAAAATCTATAGTTGGCAAAGTTGAATCTCAAGCTTTCAACGGAAAGAATGAATGTTTTTCTTATTCAGTAACATAATAGACACATCAAAGAAGCTGTCTTACTCTATGGTCCAGGCTGGTCTTGAATTTAGGTCAGCCCTCCTGCCTCAGCCTCCCAAATGCTAGGATTACAGGTTTGAGCCTCCACACCTGGCCCCTTGTGCTCAGTTTTCTCTTGTTGCATGTATATATGTGTGTGTGTGTGTGTGTGTGTGTGTGTGTATACATATACATATTTATGTATGTGAGTACATTGTCCTTCTCTTCAGATATTCCAGAAGAGGGCATTGGATCTCATTGCAGATGGTTGTAAGCCACCATGTGGTTGCTGGGAATCGAACTCAGGACCTCTGGAAGAGCAGTCAGTGTTCTTGATTCCTGAGCCATCTCTCCAGCCCCGAAGTTATCTTCTTAATTCATTTTGCCTTACAGAAAGATCTTCACTCAGCCTTCAAGTCTGACTTGGTAGTGTAACTGCCTGTGTGAGGACCGGGGAAGAGAGAACGTTTGCTGATATGTGTCTATA
>JAPYYD010000928.1:0-13086 GCA_028551405.1 Uromys caudimaculatus | reverse complement strand
GATTAAAGGCGTGCGCCACCACTGCCAGGCCAGTTTCTTTCTTTTTTTTCTTTTTTTTTTTTTTTTGTTCAAAAGTGAAATTTTATTTATGGGAATTCAGTAATTCCAAGTTGTATCATAACAGTTAATAAATGTGAAGTCTCCAATTCTTTTTCTTCTAAATCCCAATTTAGGATTCAACATAATCATCTCTAAGGAATACTAACAAGAAATGTTCCAGGGCTGGTAATGCAAATGGGAGAGCACAGGTTTTCAAAAGTGGCCCTAAACCATTGTTAACGGGATTAGAGGAACCATCAAAGCCTTAGCCTAAGGCATGAATTAGAACAAAAACTATTTTATTGCTTATGTGACCAAGAAAAGATGGAACATGGCAGGGCATGGGGGGTGTTAAAATAAATCAGGCAAAATGTGCTTTCCTTGGGTAAAAGATAAGTCAGTTAGTATGGGAAGAAGGTAAGGTCAAAACTCAAACTTGGAAGTGCCTTATTCTGCAGGACCATCTTCCTGAATCTGTGCTTGGAATCAGTACATTTGTAGCACAAAACTGCATTAAAAATGCATGCCCAAAACTACTTCCAACAAAGATATCACTTGCTTCTAGGTTATGAGGTAGTAACTAGACTCTCCCTCCACTAAACCCAAGGAAAAGAATATACCATGGAACATTGGCATTTGAGTACTAAAGTCATTAGTGTTTCAGTATCCCAAAAGGCAGCACCTGCTCATAATCAAGGGATAGGGTACATCTGGCCAACCATGTATTTTAAGAACAAGCACTTTATTAGAAATATGTTCCATAAAGAGCACAGATTTAGTTAGAACTAACCCGGCCAGTTTCATTTTCAAATCAAGCAGATGTACAATCATCTAGACAAGTCTCAGTATCTCTAAGGATATTTTTGCCAAGGTGGGAACTCAGGTGTACAGGCCAACTATGGATATGGACAGCATCATTCCACTGCCTGGGTACACAGACTCCATAAAAAACAGAGACAGATGTCAAAAGCCAACCGACCTCAACCTGCATTGCTCTCTGATGCTTATAGACACATTGTGCCCAGATGCCTTTTGCTCCTGTCACCATAGCTACAGACTTCTTTTCTCTCCTCACTTTTCCTGCCACAGTGCCCTGTACCCTCAAACCTTGATACAAAATCAACTCTTCCTTTCTTTTATCAGACATATTGTCAAGCAATGAGAAATGTAACTAACACAATGCCCAGAATGAAACAGACAGTATACGAATCATCTTAGTAAGTATAGCTTTCCAGAGAACACCAAGAACACTTCCAGCAAGTGGGAGAAGGACATGAGCTTCCTGGGAGAAACCAGCTTTTGGTGAATGGCAAGCATCCTGTAATTCATGATAATATGGTCTGAAATTTGTACATAGAAAACTCATGTTCTGCATCTCTGCAGAGTCTAAGACAGTGCCCTCCCTTGTCTCTTCCCTCCTTGTCCACACACAGTTTTCAATCAGATAAAGGGAAAAAGCTTGAGTCCCAGAAAAGAAAAGGCTTACACTTATCAGTGCATCTGAGCAGGGCTGAGAAGCTCAGCATCCAGCCCCTGCATCTGCCATGCATGACCTTTGAGGCAAGATAGATTATCTGAGGACTTTCTGAACCAAGCCCTTCAACTGTAAAGATAATTCTAGCATCTACACCATAAAATTATTGTGATTATTAAATAACTAGATGCATGAACATGCTTAAAACAGTGCTAGAGGCATATGGAACATTAAAATATTATTGATTATAAACTGATATTAATAAACTTGACAGTTTTACGTGAACTAGGTGATCAGCTCCAAGCCCCTTGTTGTGAAAGCCCATGTGCCCTGCCACAGGCTCTCTCTGCCAGGAGCTTTTCTTTTCTTTTACATTGCTATTCCTTTTTTTTTCTTTATTTATTTTGAATTAAAAATAGATTCCTCTTTCATACAATACATCCAAACTACAGTTTACCCTCCCTCCACTCCTCCCATCTCCTTCCAATCTCTCCCCCTCCCCCAGACCCACTTTCCCTCTGTTTCCTGTCCAGAAATGACCAGACTTCCAAGAGACAACAACCAAACAAGGACAAAAAACAAAAAAAAACAGGTAAAATCCTTAACAGTAGGAGTGGTGTGGCTCGGACTCCTTTGCCCTTAGCACTATTTTCCTCCTTTTGGAATGCCTTGACCAACCAGGGACTTTTCAAAATTACGCAGCACCCCACCTTCTCTGTACCTGCCTAAGCATTCACAACTGGAATATTATTTCCAAACTTCCTTCAGATTCCTTGCTGATCTTTTCAGATCCCCAAACAAGAGGCTTTTTGTGTTACATTTTCTCTGGCTTCGGTTAACATTTAACTCTTTTGTCCATGAGCCTTTCTACCCACAGATTTTCTTCACTGTGTTACATCTAAATTAAACCAGTTAATCAAGATCTCTAGTTCCCATGTCTGTTATAAAGATATGAGGGACATTGTATAACATGGCGGCTGTAGACAAGTTTTCTAAGGTATCTTCCCTAACACTGAAGCAACAAAAATCTTGCCAGGTTCTCTCTTTGCTCACTTTTGCTTGGATTGGTTTGGTTGCTTTGGGTTTGTTTTTCTTTTGTTTGGTTTTTTGGTTGTTTTGTTCTCTTTATAGTCAGTGTTCTGGCTCATGAAATATTTCTTGGCATTAATTACTCTGAGTAGAGTTAACAGAGATAGCCAAATATATAATGGAACATTATATTAAGACATAAAGGGATAAAAGCAAATTAAGACACATTCATTCAAGAATCGTGGCTTTGAGATTGCAGCTTAGAGTATTTCTATTGCAGCAAGTGTATTTCTTCAGATTAATTTCAATTGTCAACTTGGCACACCCTAGAATCAACCTGGAAGAGGTTTAAATAGGAATCATCTAGATCAGTTTGGCTTCTGGGAATGTCTGTGGGGGCTGATCTTGATTTTTAATTGATGTAGATTCAGCTCATTGTTCAGAGCAGTACCATGGCTTGGTTTGGGCTATAGACTATACATGAATAAAGTGGGCTAGCTGAGCATTAAGCCAACAGGCAAAATGCATCTATTTGTTTTCTTCTGTTCTTAGCTGAGATTGTGATGTGACTGACCAACATTCTCAGTCACAATTGTGTCCTGTTTAAATTCATTTTACAAACAGTTACTGTTGAGGATTACTAATTAAAATTAACCCTTTTCTTATGAGTTCTGGTATATTTTCAAAAACTGCATTATAATGGAGTAAGTAATGCATTTAAATTATGAAATACAATTTTGAAATAAATCAGGCAAAACACATAAAGAATATGTTTTATAATTTTATTACATTTTCATTTATTTATTTGGAGGAAGGGTATAGCCCAGTGTATATGTAGAAGTCAGAGGTCAACTTGCAAGAATAAGTTCTCTTAGGGATTTGAACTCCAGTCAATAGGCCTGCTGGCAAGGACCATTATCCACAAAGCTATTTAGCCAACCCATGGAGAGTCAGTTAATGACAAAACAAGAAAAAGTTAATTCCAAAGAAAGTATTAGAAAAATAATTATGTGTTTAGGAGACTTATAATCAGTCTGTGTTCTCACCTCTCCACATCCATCTAAAGAAATCCCTCAGCAATTGCGGGCAAGATTTCAAACAGTAACTCGTAGAAAAACAAAGACAATAGAGATGAAAATTTGCCAAATATCTCAAGACAGGCTGGCTATTGTGAATTTTAAAAGGGGTTGGGGGAGATTCACAAAATTAAAAAAGAACATATTTGAATAAATAAAAGTTAAAACATTTTCTACAAAAAAAGCAACTTAAATTAAAGAGGTAAACATGTTCTAGAACTTTCAGTGAATAATTTCCCAAAAGAGGATCTGTTTCTTTATGCAAAGATTTCAAATAGTAAATAAAACAGAATCAAGTCCTGGGGGAACAGAGCTTATAAATGTGGAAATGTGTGAAGTTGCTAAACATGTTGAAATAATCAACTTTAATAGTCGTGTGAATCAATAAACATTATGTAATGAAATGATACTTTCTTGCATTAAGTGCTTAACTTAGAAATACATCTTCCAGTATACCTACTCCACAGATAAAGCCATATCTTTCTTCATTCTATTTCTGCCTAGCAGTTGTGTTTATTCATTACATCAGTGTTCACTGGCAAAATCCACATAGAAACTAATTATGATACTTGCTTCTATAAATCAGAAGTTAATAGGTTATATAGTTGCTCCTTATAAAATTCACGCACATCACAAAATATTAGAGGAAGAGTCAATGTGAACCATTAGAAGCCCCTGAGAATTTTTTCAAAGAGATTTTAGCATATGAAATTGCCAGCAAAACATTCAGTTGAGAGAGAAGTTGGAAACCCATTTTAGTAAAGAAGCAGCAGGTGAAAAGTGTTAGCCATCTAAAACCAGCAAGAGGGGATGGAGGCACTATGGTTGAGGAATAACCACACCTCTGTAGTACTAAAGGGAGAGAGAAACATGGAAAAGGAAAAGACTCTGCTCCTAGCCCAGGGGCAGTGAGGATAGAGGATGTACTTCACTTTCCATGTGTGTCACCAACATACAGACGCCACATGGAATAATGGTGAACAGCCATCTACTATATGCAAGGGTAGTCAGTTGTTCCTGGACAGGGCCAAGTTATGGTTTTTGTTTTGTTTATTTTATATGTCTCATACTCCTTTCTTGAGAGAAGCACCAGCATACAGTAAAGAAAGATAGATCCAACACGTGTTAGGGTGGATAAAGATAGCAGGACCATGTAGGGAAGACAAGGAACAGGTTAGTGAAGGCAACAGCACCAAGAAGGAAAGACACTCACACACCGCAGATGTGCACTGTTAGGATGTAAACTCATCATTGGATGCATTTGAAGAAACCCTTTAAAGTTGGCAACACCACCCAGAAGAAGCCAAAGTGCTGGAGCATAATGATAACAATAGATGAGAAAAAAATATTGCTGTTGATAGCCAGACCAGAAAACATGAATTAGCTAACAAGTGAACTTCAAGAGCATGGAGTAGCTGACAGGTGATCCCCATGCTTCAGAAGTGACCAGTATTCAGCTGTGAAATCAATATTGTTCTGAGCGAAAATGAACAAGAAATTCTTACCAGCAGAACCCTAAAAATTTTTTTTCTTCAAGTAAAAGTGCTTTAAAAAAAAAAAAAAAGAATACTTAAAGTAGTATGAAAGTATTTTAATAGTAAGATAAAAATCTAATACAATAAAACAAAAACTCACACTGAAGTTGGACAAGTCAAATCAATAGAAGGAAAGTCTAAGAGAGTCAGAGACCCATTCATTTCCACACTCAGAAATCACACACATTGGGCAGACACATGCAGGCCATGTTTATGCTGCTTCAGTCTCTGTGAGTTCATATGAGCTTTAATCAGGTTGATTAAGGAGGCCTTGTTTTCTTGGAGTCCTCCATGTGCCCTGGGTGTTACACTCTTTCTACCCCCTTTACTCAGGGTTCTGTGAGCACCAAGGGGAAGAAGTTGAAAGAGACATCCCATTTAGGATTGAATATTCCAAGGTATCTGTCCTGGCTGGTTTTGTGTGTCAACTTGACACAAGCTGGGGTTATCACAGAGAAAGGAGCTTCAGGTGAGAAAATGCCTCCATGAGATCCAGCTGTAAGGCATTTTCTCAATTAGTGATCAAGGGCAGAGGGCACCTTGTGGGTGGTACCATCTGTGGGCTGGTAGTCTTGGGTTCTATAAGAAAGCAAGCTGAGCAAGCCAGGAAAAGCAAGCCAGTAAGGAACATCCCTCCATGGCCTCTGCATCAGCTCCTGCTTCCTGACCTGCTTGAGTTCCAGTCCTGACTTCCTTTGGTGATGAACAGCAACGAGGAAGTGTAAGCTGATTAAACCCTTTCCTCTCCAACTTGCTTATTGGTCGTGATGTTTGTGCAGGAATAGAAACCCTGACTAAGACAGTCTCTCACTGTCTGAGTAATGTCTGGCTAGGTGTGTCTTTCTATCTGTTCCATCTGCTGCAGGAAGAAGCTTCCCTGATGATGGCTGAACAACTGATTAGTGTATATCAAAAGGACATTAGAAGCTATTTTATTGCTCCTGATTTTAGAGTAGTATTTGATTTTACCCTTGGTGGTGCTTCAGGTACCTAGTCTCTGATTCTTGGTCATCCAAGAAGTGTCAGGTATGTGTTCTCTCATGGAGTGAGCCACAAAGCAACATTGACTGGTTACTCCCACAGAGAGATCAGCATGATGGAACATGTAACCTATAATTGGAAAAATAAAGTACTTAGATTCAGGTAGATGCTATTGCAGTAGATAAGCACATTAAGATGCCTATTATGATGTTCAAAGTCTCGAGTAGGGACATATAAGACACAAATCTAATTTCTCAGGATGGGATTAAGGATGGGTCAAATCTTCAGAAAGAATACATTCTTTACCTTTAAGTCAGAGCAGTAAAAACTATCCAAATGAAATGCAGACAGAACATACACTGAGAGTACTAAGTCAATAAGCAGGGAGTCATTGTGTTCCAGTGCCTTCAAGTGAAATAATGTGGATTTGAATGATGGCTCCAAAGAAATGAAAGAAAAGGGTCAGAAAAAAATATTGGACTTATCAAGGATTATTTTTTGCTAATTTGCTAGTTACCATAAATCTATAAAGACAATATGCTCAGAAATTGAAACAAGAGAAGAATGCTGCTATCTATCACCATCACACGCCCATTAATTAAAATTATAAAAGCAGCTAGAGAAAGAGATGCATTACAAACAGAAAACAAAACTCTTGGGATGACAGACATTCATTCAGAAAAAGAATAGAGAAAAGAATACAGCAGAACAACATCCCTATGATGGGAAAGGGACAGGGGAGAGAGTCCAAGATGGGAACAGAGAGAGAGAGAGACAGAGAGAGAGAGACAGAGAGAGAGAGACAGAGAGAGAGAGACAGAGACACAGAGAAAGACAGAGACACAGAGAAAGACAGAGAGAAAAAGAGACAGAAACAGAGAGACAGACAGAGAGAAATAGAGAAAGGGGAGGGAAAAAGAGAGAGCTCATGTGTGAGACTGTTCCCTTGAAATCTAAATGCCTGATGAGAACATTTTTTTAAAAGTTAGTATCACAGCAGGAACATATTTAAAGGAAAGATTTCAACACTATTGCTACCAGAGTGCTGGGAACACATTCCTACATAGGGTCTATATGAGAGAGAATTTTGTGTTTCACAAAGAAATGCAAGACAATAAAGATAGTAAATACTAGACAAATATGTAAGATCAGTTCCTGTTGTTTAAATACCATTAAGAGACAATTTGTTTCTTGGAAAAATAACTGAAATCTGAATTGTGTTTATCACATGGGGGATTGAATTCTAATCAAAACATCAACAAGAGCAAAAAAATTGGTGAAAGAAAAATGGAAACCTGATACTGTAAGGATATTTTATTTTGAATTAAATCATATATCACTGAAATAAAATGATGATAAATTAAGAATTTATAACATAAAATCAAAAGCAGGGGATGAAGTAACAAAGTACAGAGTGACAGTTAACAGTTCAATGAGATAAACTCATACTAGAAACTAGAATACAATCCACTCAGGATGCAGACAACAGTGAACAGACTGAAAATAAACAGGGACACATGCAAAACGACTAGTTACAGAAAAGAAATGAACTTGAAGAAATGAAGGTTCACAATGAAGATACAATTCTAAAAGCATCAAACATGGATGTTTTAGGCAGACCTAAAAATATGACATAAATGTGTATTGTCAACAACAGGAGCACTTTAAATCCCAGACACAAATATGGTACCAGTGAAATGACTAAGATTTGTAGTGACCTGACCAAAAAGATGGACTATAAATTTTATGTTAGGAAAAATATATTGCTTACAAAGAACAAGCAAATAACAAGCTGAGAAGTTAGGAAAAAACTGAAAATATTAAATATTTATGCAGCTTAGCCCTCAGTTTCTGAAATAGTTACACATTAATAAATATTTGAACCTGATAGAAAAGAAAGCGGGGAATAGTCTGGAACTCATTGGCACAGAAAAACTTTCTGAATAGAACGCTATTAACAGAGTCCCTAAGATCGATAATTATGAGACCTCAGAAAACTGAAAAGTTTCTGCACAGCAAAGAACACTGTTATTTCAACAAAGCAGCAGCCTGCTTAATGAGAAAGTTTCTTATCAGCTACACATCCAATAGGGGCTGATGTCCAAAAATATATAAAGAAGTTAAAAACAACTAGATATCATTGAAACAAATAAACCAATTATGTTCTGTCTGCAAGATATGCTGGGGAAATGGTGTAGGAGTCAGAGGGAAGAGGAAGGTACCAGGAGAATATGGTCCACCAAATCAAAGCTGCACTCACAAAGACTGACTGAAGCAGCAGGCATGCAGTCTGCATGGGACTGTACCAGGTCCTCTGCATATATGTCATGGCTGTTAGCTTGGTGGGTTTGCATAACTCCTAACTGTGGGAGTAGCTGTGTCTCTGACTGTTTTGCTTCCTCTTGGGACTCTTTTCTTCTATTGGTTTTCCCTGTCCAGCCTTTATATGAGAGTTTTTGCCTTGTCTTATTGTATCTTGTTTTGTCAGCTTTGATTTTTATCTCTTGGAGGTCTGCTCTTTTCTGGAGGAAAATAGAAGTGGAGTAGGTCTGGGGAGATGGGACATGAGGGGGAACTGGGAGAAGTTAGGGAAGGGAAACTATGGTTAGGACATATATTGTATGAGAGAAGAATCTATTTTCAATTTTAAAATGTGGGGTACAGATGTAAATAGAGAATTCTTAGGAGAGGAAACTCAAATGGCCAAGGAACAGTCTGAGAAATGTTCATCTGCTTATCAACAGGGAAATGCAAATCAAAACCACTTTAAGATTTCATCTTAACCTGTCAGATTGTCAAAATCAATAAAATAAGTTAGAGCTCATGCTGGCAGGGATGTGAACTGAGCAAAATACTCATTCATTGCTGGTGAGAGTGCAAGCTTATACAGCCAGTATGGAATCAGTGTATCAGTTCTGTGGAAAGCTGGAAATCTATGTGCCTCAGTATCTAGCTATACCACTCTTAGGCATATACTCAAAGGACACATTCTAGAAAACACAAGAAAGTAATCTTTCAACAAACTGAAAAGAAGATAGCCACACAAACCTAAAAGTAACATCAAAAATAACAGGAACCAACAGTCACTATTCCTTAATACCTCTTAACATGAATGGAATCAATTCCCCAATAAAAAGACATAGACTGACAGACTGGATCCATAAAGAGGACCCAGCATTTTGCTGCATTCAGGAAACACACCTCCGTGATAAAGACAAACACTACCTCAAAGTAAAGGGCTGGAAAACAAGTTTCCAGGCAAATGGTCCCAAGAAACAGGCTGGAGTAGCCATTCTAATATCAGATAAAATTGACTTTCACCCAAAAGTCATCAAAAAAGATAAGGAAGGACACTTCATACTCATCAAAGGAAAAATCTACCAAGAAGAACTCTCAATTCTAAACATCTATGCTCCAAATGCAAGAGCACCCACATTCAAAAAAGAAACCTTACTAAAGCTCAAAGCACACATCGCACCTCACACAATAATAGTAGGAGACTTCAACACTCCACTATCATCAGTGGACAGATCTTGGAATCACAAACTAAACAGAGACACAGTGAAACTAACAGATGTTATGAACCAAATGGATTTAACAGATATCTATAGAACATTTCATCCTAAATCAAAAGAATATACCTTCTTCTCAGCACCTCATGGTACCTTCTCCAAAATTGACTAAATGCATCTTCTAATACAGGGCTTCAGTTACACCTAATTGAGGTGCTGATTAAAGAGGTTCTATGGGAATTCTCAAACAACCCAGGCTGTTGCCAAGACTATCGGTTGCTTCCACAAACAGACATCAAATCCCCATTGCTAAAGGAAACACCTGCAAAACTCACTGAACATGAAGTCAAGCTGCTGACAACAGAGAGTCTTCAACTCTTTATGCTAGCATATTTAATTATAGCAATATTGCATTCTTCCTAAGAAAAATCATAAATACCAATCCAGCCATAAAGCCTTTGATCTACAATGGTGGCCTCACTACAAGATGTGCTAGTTCACTTGTGACACAAAGCTTATGGGAGTAACCAACAAATATCTGATTTGACTAAAGGTCCACCCCACAAGATGGACCCCATACCCAACATAGCTTGGATGACCAAGAAACAAATTAGATAGCCTAGGATAAAATTTTTAAAAGAACTACTTTTCTAAAATATAGTAATAAAATGACTCCTAGTGATTATTCTGCTACACTCATAGATCAGTGCCTTGCTCATCAGAGGAGCTTCTTCCTGAAGAAGATAGGAAGAAATCCAGACAGATCCAAAGTCAGATATTATGTAGAGAATTAGAGACCTTGGACTTTCAACCATAAATGGGATGTCTCCATAGTACCACTTCTCTCAGGGCTCAGGAACCTGAAGAAGAGGAGGAAGAAAGAGTGCTTTGGGTATGTGTTATGGTTTAGTGTTTTTTATAGGATTCCTGAGTGTGTAAGTGGGTGAGTATCTATGTCTATATCCACTTCTTGTGCCTTCTCTTGGGCTTTATTCCTTCTGCTTGTTTTGTGTTAGTCTAATGTATTAATTCTTCTTTTTTTTTATCTTACTTTATTTTTATCATTGGCCTTTAGAAGTCTGTTTATTTTCTAGTGAGATACAGAAAGGAAGTTGATCTGGAAAGGAAGAGAGGTTAAAAGGAACTGGGAGGGGTAGAGGAAGGGGAAACATAATCTAAATATATTATTTGAGGGAGAAAAGGCTGTTTTCAATAAAAGGAAAATAAGAAATATGTATTCATAAGTGAAATATTTATCAGTGTGTTTCTTTTCAATAAAATATGAATCACATGCAAAGATAAATCCTATAGATTCAGGGACATAAAATAGTCCTTAATGAATTTAAGTGTCTATGGATAGTACAATAGAGTATAAACACAAATCAGTAGCCAAAGTAGCTCATAATATCTCAAAAATATTTTAAAACACAACATTTCATGAAATAACAGCTGGGTCAAAATTTGAAAGAATAAAATGGAAAGTATTTTGAATAAATTGAAATGTAAGCATCACATATGAAAATGTCTGAGCTACCTCTGAAGCACCACTTTGGGGAGAAGGGTTTTTGATGCTGTGCCTCACTGGATGAGAGGGAAAAGAAAGGAAATCACTTTGCATCCTAATAAATGTGAAGAAAGCAAAGCCCAAGACCAGTACCAAAACCAGAATATTAAAGTTAAGACTGAAAGCAATAAAATAGGAAACAAAGAGTTGTTTTGAATCACCAAGAATAGTAGTTCTTCAAAAATGTAAAAGAATCCAAAATCTTGTAATAATCCAGAGAAGTAAAAAGACTTCAGCATCAGCCACCAGTAACATGACTGAGCAAGGAGACACAAATACAGGCTCAACAACTATTAAAACATTAGCAAAGGAGATAGTGGATAGAAAGATTGTGCCAATAAATTCAACAAATAAGTACAGGCATCTTTTTAACCTTGAGAATGATCAAAGCTTATCCAAGAAAAAAAAAGTACTGTATATATTTAAATAAATTGATTTTATAGTTTACAACATTCCCACAAATACCTCTATGGTACTTCTTGATTTTACATCCATCTAACAAGAAAAATTATAAAATCAATGATGCACAAGCTCTTTCCAGAAACTCTATGATAAAGGATCTTTCTTGACTAATTTGTAAAACTTGTAGTACTTATTCCAATCAAGTCAGACATTATAAGAAAATACAGATATTCTACAGACTGAAATACATAATCAACAGAGATACAAATATTCTTACATCAAAGGCTAGGAATATTTTCCAGAGGGTAAAAGTAAAATAATGAAATAGATAGAAAGAAACAATAAATTGAAAAGGTTCTCAAATTCATTTGGAACAACAAAAAACCCAGGATAGCAAAAGCTATCCTTAACAACAAAAGAACCTCTGGGGGAATCAGCATCCCTGATTTCAAGCTGTACTACAGAGCAGTAGTGATAAAAACTGCATGGTATTGGTACAGTGACAGGCAGGTAGATCAATGGAATAGAATTGAGGACCCAGAAATGACTCTGGCATTTCAAGTCTTGTCGAACTAGGCACTTCTCCAACTGAAGCCAGACAAGGCAGCCCAGCCAAAGGAACATACTCCACCTACAGGCAGTTTTTGGGATAGCTTTTGCTCCAGTTGTTCAGTACCCATATGAAGACCAAGCTCCATACCTGCTGCATATGTGCAGGGAGGCCTAGGTCCAGCACATGTGTGCTCTTTAGTTAGTGATTCAGACTCTGAGAGCCCCAAGGGTCCAGGTTAGTTGACTCTGTTGGTCTTCCTGTGGATGTCCTGTCCCCTTTGGGATTGCAGTCCTTCCTCCTATTCTTTCATAAGAGTCCCCAAGCTCCATGTTTGGCTGTGGGCATCTGTCTGTCTGAGTAAGCAGCTGCGTAGAGCCTCTCAGAGGACAACATACTCTTACCCGCAAGCATAACAGAGTGTGACTAATACTGTTAGGGTTTGGTGCTTGCTCACTGGATGGCTTTCATGCTGGGCCAGTTGTTAGTTGGCCATTCCCTCAGCATTACTTGTAGACAGGATAAATTTTCGGCTGAAAATTTTGTGGGTGGGTTGGTGTTTCTATTGCTCAACGGGGTTTCTGCCAGGCTACAGGAGGTGGCTTCTTCAGATTTCATATTCCCAATGTAGTGAGTAACATTCAAGGTCACCCCCACTGATTCTGGGCACCTCCCTTATGCCAGGTTTCTGTCCCATCCTGGAGATGTCCCCCACATCCTCGTCTCTGTTAGTGGCAGATTTCCATTCATTTTCATGTCCATCTAGCCATCTCTCCTGTCCTTCCCCCGACCTGATCCTAAACCTCCCATTCTTCTACCTATTCCCCCTTCCCCCCAGTTTTCTCCGTCCATTTGCCTCTTATGACCATTTTATTTCCCCTTCTAAGTGAGATTCAAGCTTCCTTCCTTGGGCCTTCCTTCTTC